>RPOG01000207.1:0-241173 GCA_008086565.1 Thalassoma bifasciatum
TATATTCTCTAGTGTCTTGAGTTGACTTTCCTGTGCTTCGGTTGGACCCACAGGTGTCTGTGCCAGGTGGAGAACAGCCAACCTCCACCTGTGCATTGTTCTCTGTTGGTGAGAACTGTTGTCCCCTTTCACAGAACGGCATTGTGGGTTAATCTGTGTTCCTATATTAGCTAAATGGCTCTCTTCAGAGCCCTTCATTCCCACTGTGCAGTCAGACACTAGAGTTTCTTTCACATCAGCAACACAATACACAACCAGTTGACTTCATCAGCACCTGTTGGATGGATGCGTTTAATGCAGCGGTGCAGGGGACAGATCAGGTGTTGAATAGAGTTTTACAAGCCAGTGATTCACTTTATGCTGAATGCAATCACAACTGGTCTAATTAAAAATCACTATATGTCTCTGTACACAACTTTGTTTACATATACAAATAAAACCAGAGCATGCATCTTTATTCAGATTTTATTGCAGTTTATTACAATTATATACAACATTAAGAAGTGACTACAACAACAAACATCCACTATGATCACTGACTGAAAAGCATTATGATCATGGCTGCCATCTTTATCATATTCAAGTTTATCATATTTAGGTCTATCAATATGTCTGTTTTATGAGTGTGGCTCTGCCTGAGGCTTGTGTATTCACATCTGATTGGTTAATGGAACAGGCTTTTGGCAGTAATAAAGAAGGAAAAATCTATTAGAAAGTACAGCATACCCTAAATTTTCATAACCAGGACTTTTTTATTACGCAATCTTTCATCATTTCAACATTTACACAACAAGTCCAATATGACAGAGTATTACGTTTTCAAATGTGTCCATTGATGTCAAGGTTGAGTATGTGGTCTAAATGGTGTCCACTAAATGTGATTAAAGTTTGCTTTTCACATAACACACTAAAGATATTTCTTTGTATTTTCCTGAAAAATTGTGTCTCTTTCAGTTGATGTGACAGCTGAGGAGAGACCAAATGTGTGCCACTTTTAACCCTTAAACACACACTGGGTTAATGCACATGTGTAATTTTATCAGTTCAATATTCTGAAAGTGACCAAAGTAGCTTTGATATGAGGATGATGGGGAAAAACATATGATGCCACAGTATCCTGAGCTGCTGGACACCAACACAAAAAGGAAAACACTTTGAATGAAGTAAATCTTATGGCATGTAACAACACCACTGTACTCATGAAAAAATGACAATCAAGCAGCCGCCATGTGTTTTCTACTCTTAAAGTGTATCAAGGTGAGCTTGCCACACTTTCACCAACCCTGTCTTGTGTCACATTTGGGTCCTAAATACCCATTTAAAGAACATTTTTCTAAACTGAGAGTGCAACAAGTGCAGCTGGAGGACAGGATTAGTGATGTGAGTATTAATTATTATCCTGGCTTATGTGAGAGGAAATGTGTTTGCCCGCTCCGACCCATCAAAGTTCACTTGCAGAGTCAGACACATTAGCAGATCAGCTGTTGGAAAACACTGAAGCTAATGGAGCGTGAAGATGAGAGGAATATAAACTCATTCATCAGCTTGTGAAAGCTGTGTTGTTTGGCACAGAGGAGGGGTGGAGGATTCTGACTCCTGAAAACAATAAACTGCATGTCTGTGTTTCTCTGCTCCCTCTACAGCTCAGTGGTGTTACCAGAGCCAGAACTCATGTGATGAGACATGCAGAGGTAAGACATCATGTGACGCCACCTGTGCATTTCAAAATGGAAAATACATGCGAGAAAAGGGGGCCAGAGGTCATATCTGTCAGTGCTTTTGATCTGGAAGAACTAAATACTCACAATACTGCCAGATAGGCTGTATGAAGATGCAGTTTCTTCAAGAAGTGCTTCTGTGAATAGAACAGAAAAGCTCTGAGTTTTCCTGTGAAATTGGTGGAGACCTAAACTGAGCTAACAGAAGAGCGACTTATTTCCACAGGTTGACCAGAGTTGGGTTGTAGTTAAGTCAGTGTTCATTTGGACAAAGATGAAGAAAGTTGTGATGCTCTCAAAATGTTGGATCCTATATAACCCATAAGGCAAATGACTGGTGTCTTTCTCTTCACACCTACAAGTGATGATGATTCCCAGTTCTTCTAAACAGTGGGCCTTCAGTCTGTAATGCTTCTGACAAAAGTCATAACCCAAATGGCATCATCATTTTCTTATTCAGCTTTCAGCAGTTTGTTAACATAACCTTCTTTTAAATTAAATTGTTGTATTTCAAACAGCTATATTCCTCACCTGTCATAGTCTATAGTTTCTGCACCAAAAAAAACTTGATGGAGCAACTTAAAGCTAAGTCCAGTGTCACCTCTTAGCCTACAACTTTCCAGAGGACGAGTTTGCCTGGTTAATGTTTTATTGTTTAACAGAGCTTTAAAAGCACATTATTCAGTAGAAAACACGCAGTCCATTTTACCCAAGGTCATTGAAGTGATTGAACAGACAAGTGGGGTAAAAGTAAGATTGTCCTGCTGCTGTTCGTGTTGTTCAGACCCCAGCAGCTGGGCAGAACAGTTTCCAAGCTGTGGAGGATTGCGCCAGTCACCAATCAACATTGTCACCAGGAAAGTGCACGTCAACAGCGCCCTGCCACCCTTCGACTTCATCGGTCACACCAATACAAACAACATAACAGTGGAGAACAAAGGACACTCTGGTAATGAAGAGCTGTTCTCATTTCTCTTCACCTCAACACATTTTTACAGATGTTCAATTATTTTAGTCTATTTGTATATCTTGAAACTCATTCTAAGAGACAGCTTCTCTCTTTAGCTCATTTTATTCTGCCACAGTCTGTGCGACTGACTGGGGGAGCTTTGCCTGGACTGTACAGAGCCGCCCAGTTTCATTTCCACTGGGGAGGAAGTGGGAGACCAGGATCAGAGCACACAATTGATGGAGAGAGGTTTCCCATGGAGGTACTTCACTGTAGCTGGTACTTTGGTAGATTCGACAGAAAAAAATGAGTGATTGATTAGGATCAAGTTTCTCAATGTTCCTAACCTCAAACCAAAAATATTTATGGGTGCAAATGTTATGTGAAAAAGCAAGAAAACTGCTCTTCTAAATTTTGTGATGTCATTGATGATGATGTTAATGAAGATGCCTGCTTAACCATGGTGTGGTGTTCGCATTTGTCATAGATGTATTGTTGGAGTTTTTAGTACAGGTTAATTCAAAGCTGGTCATTGTGTTTTTAAATCAGAGATTGCAGTTGTGCCCACAAGTTTACATACATATGATTTCTTGGTCATTTTTCAGAGAAAATGAATGATGAAAATTTCTTTTTCACTTATAGTTAGTGGTTGGATGAAGCAATTTATTAACTGACAACTTTTTACTATTTTTAAATCAATGACAACACAAACTACCAAAATGACCCTAATCAAAAGTTTACACACCCTAGTTCTTAATACCATGTATTGCCCCCTTTAACATCAATAACAGCTTGAAGTCTTTTGCAGTAGTTGTGGATAAGGGTCTTTATTTTCTCTGATGGTAAAGCTGCTAATTTTTCTTGGCAAAAATGCTACAGTTCCTGTAAATTCTTGGGCTGCCTTGCATGAACTGCATGTTTGAGATCTCCCCAGACTGGCTCATTGATATTGAGGTCAGGAGACTGAGATGGCCACTCCAGAACCTTCACTTTAGTCTGCTGTGGCCAATGGAAGGTCGATTTGGCCTTGTGTTTTGGATGGAGTATGAGAATAACTGTATATGCTGTATTACTCACACTGCTGTTGCATGTTTTTAGCTGCATATTGTCCACATCAAGGAGCCGTATGGATCGCTGGCAGAAGCAGAACATGACATGGCTGGTATTGCTCTGCTTGCTTTCCTGTTTGAGGTAATAGAATAACAACATTAATTCATAGTTCAAATATACATTTTTAGATATAAAAGGGACTGATAAAGCTTGTGATATAACTTTGATATATTCTCTCTCACAGGAAACAACAGATGACCATCCTTATCTGGATGCAGTGATAGCTGCTTTGGGGCGTGTTCAACAAAATGGTAAGAGAATTGTTTATTCAATCTGGACAAAATGAAATGTTCAAGACAAGCATTTTTAAGAGGCTGTTTTTTTAAATACTCAAACACTTTTTAAGATGCTCAGTCTTTTTAAACTCCCCTCTCTTCTCTTCGTGTTCAGGCAGCAACACAGTGATGCAAAATTTTCGTCTAAGTGAAATCATCCCAACAGCAAAGGAGCTTCACAGTTATTACCGCTACGTGGGCTCCATGACAACTCCAGGGTGTGAACAGGCGGTGGCATGGACGGTGTTTCACAGGACCCTGTCCATCAGCAGCCGGCAGGTGAAGGCTTTAAAGGCTCAGACTAACACACTATTGACAATTTTTCTGGTTCTATTTTCTAAAACTTGAGACAAAAATTGACTTTGACAAGATAAATTCAGTCAGATGAGTTTAAGTTCTTGGATTTATTTAGTGGGTTTGGCTCACTGCACATCACCAAGGTACAAAAAATTGTGAACAATAAAATATATCTCTTTTTCCAATGAAAGAAAAAATAAGTTTTGCATGTGACGACTATGATTTTACAGTTTTTGTTAGATGGACTAAAGCTCATGTGAAATTTTGTGTTTTTTGCACCTCTTTTGGACAAAGAGGTATTCCTGATCTCTAATCCGATGAAATATCTTTTCCTGCCATCTTTTCCTAGTCTAATCGGAAAATCAGTCACATAATTTATTGTGAATTTTTGATGATTTATTTGCGCACACAGAAATATTCTATACTATTGATGATGATTTAGGGTTTTTTTCGTGCTCATAAAGAGACATCTGTTAATTTTCATCCGTTTCATTATCATCGAACAATCATTCAAAGGAGCTTTAACACCTTTTGTTAATTTAAGTATCAAAGTATGGTATTTGGATGCTGTTCAAAAACCACTTATTTTATTCCCTTTATAAAAATCTCCATAGAGGCTCTATCGCTGACCCTTTGTTTTCGTTATCTTCTCTTTTCTGCAGCTGGATGCGATCACTCGGCAGTGTCAGTTTTGGACTGGGCTGCCCATGACTGACATCTTCAGACCCACGCAGCCCCTGGATGGCAGGGTTGTGTACCGATCCAGGGCGAGTGAAGCTCTGACAAGTGTGATCCACCTCTGGGTTTGTGTTTTATCTGTGACGCTGAGTACAACCAGCCTGATGCAATGAAGGAAATGTTGTTGTATGTACAGGTAACTTAGGTCAAAGAAAGCGGAGATGAAGATCTTTTTATGAGTTTGGCCATTAACTTCAGAACCCCATTAGAAGCAAGAAGGAGAATTTTATGTATTGTGTGCACAAGTCATTGTATTGGAAAATGTTTGTGTGCAAGGGAATATACTTTTAGAAACTAAATTCACCAAACATTATGCCATCCATTACTGACCATTAACTATTAACCACTAAATTCATTATTACTCAACTATTATTCACCGAACAGTTTACTCCAATGAGGTTAATGCAAGTATTACTTGTCTTAAAATATTTAAACAAATATTGCAATGCAATTACAATTCACTGATGGCTAAACTGAAAATTTTATGAAATACCCCATCAACCTCAGCACTTTGCAATAGCACAACTAATAACAATGCTTGACTTGTAAACCACCTGTTAAGCACAACTATGAAAAAATGTCTTCATGTGAGTTTTACTTTCCTGCAGCATGTTAGGACTAGAGATTTTCACTATTGTAGACTTTTGTGCAAAGTTTTCTCCACTGACTCCTAAAGACGTACAATTTTTTTTGCTTTTTTCCACGTCTTTTGACACTAAATTGTCTACTTTACCTTAACTGTGTTAATTTTCCCAATGCCACAGGTGGAAGGAACAAATCTGGCTCAAGAGTTTAGATAATTTTTCCCAGTCCTGATGGACTGAGGGAATTTCATTTCCATTCACTGCTGGCTCTTTTTAACTTTTCATTCATTTCTTCTTTATGATGTTATTCAAACCATTAAGCCTCATAAACTGAAGGGTTTCCTCTAGCACAGTATGCTTGTTTCTTCTTTGGGAAATAAAATAAGATTATGACGTTTATATATGATTGCTTTGTATATAACCAACATAAATTAAACTATGCAGAAATTCATCCCAAGATTTACTATAAGAATAATGAAAGGATGCTACAAATCATTTAATTCTTTGAATCCATGTGGGACTTAAATAATATCGCAACATTTGTGATTTCTCCAATGATGATTGATTTTGTTTGACTTAAATTAGGGACTGATTTTCTGTTTAAACATTTCGAACTTTAATCTTTTGTCTGAAATTGTTTTCAAAATTGTCGATAGAATTAAATCCTGCTTGACTTACCTCTTTGTGAGTATAATATGAGCAGTTCATCTTCACTTGAGTTTTTTAAATAATGAAGTGTAAATTGAAAGTTGTTTTACATGTGTCTAATGTGTTGAATTGACTTTGGAGCTCAATTTTGTCTCTGTTCTAAGCCTTTTAGTACAAAATTCATCAGTGTAGTCCGACTATGACAAGCTGTTTCAGTAACATTTATTTTTTTGCATTGATTAGGAGCTCAGTAAAAGTTTTGAAGGTTCAGCAACTATTTTAAACATATATTAGTTACAGATCAACTTTTGACAAAACACCCTTAAAAAGAAGGCAACAAGGTTTCCTTAAAAAGCTGACCTCACATTTTAGTTTTATCTTAAGGCAGTAAATCTGATTCTAAAATGTTTTGGTGGATTTTGGTTAAGATCACTGTGTCTGTCTCTTAAGCCAGTTCCTCAGGTGTTCAATCTGTGAAGTGACACTGCTTTTGGCTGTGCCTCCAGGGGCGCTGTACTGCTCCACACTGCTCCTGTAGTCCCACACTGAGGAGACGTCAGCCTCAAACAGTGGGCTGAAATGACACAACAGATACAGAGAAGAAAGGAAACATGAACGAAAACTTACATACGACAACTTTTAGGTCTGTTCTGAGGGGGTCCATGTGAGTGAGAAGAATACAGGACAGTCACCTGATCGCACTCAGGTCCTCCACGGTGAGTTGGTTCAGGGGAATATTTTTGGATTCAGCAGTAAAAACAGCTTTACCAGAAACACTATGAGCTTCTCTGAACGGCATCTGCAACACATAAAAACACAAGTCTACACTGTGACACAAAGATATATGATTCCTTTGCTTCTTTTTGCAGAAATAAGAGGTAGATTAGTTACAATCCACGGCATAATACAAATCTATCCATGACCAAAGTTGGGCCTCTGATCTTTTGCTGATCTTTCCCTGTACAAGTGTAAGTTTTCTTTTCTTGAAGAAAGTTGTCACCCTTCTCTTCTGCCAAAAAATATAACTAACTGGGAATTTTTGATGTACAAAATTGAGCAAACATGAGCAACATGACTTGCTGACAGCTATCCAGTGGCAGAGGTTACAAGCTTGAAAACTGTAATCCAATCTTATTGGTAAGGTTTTGTTTTCTGTCACAAGTCACACAATGGCATCCATATTCATCTCAGTCTTTTCATAACCAGGTAAAAACTCTTACAGAAGCCTTACAATGAACTTAAAGATGAAAAACTGCAGTCATGACTCACCCCCTTCCTCACAAGGAAATAAGCGAGGTCAGTAGCCAGCATGTCTGGACTGAGAGCTGCCTCCATCACACTTTGGTTTATCTGAAACACATCAAACGACACAATCTCAGTCATTTGTCCTCCTGGAGACTAGAACAGTGTAGTTTTTAGCATCACTTTATCGCAATGTTAAGTGTGAAGATGCTTGATTTTTAGGTTAAGGAAGTAAAGCAGAGTAGCAGAGTAAAATTAATCCCCATCCCTTGCGGTATTTATTTACTAGGTTCAAACAAGACCACTGCTGTTTTTCATTTAATTCATTAAAATGGTTTCACAAAATTTTAGGTTGTAAAAAGAGTATCAGAAAGAGTTTAAAAGATTAGGGATTTTAAACAACATACAGGAAAGCAACATCATCTCTAAAGGTCTTAGTCTCCACATTTAATATCTTAATCATACCAAATACTTTTTTATTTAGCTTTTATACATATACACAGGGTCTAATCTCTGACCTTTAAAGTTGAAATGACCCCAGTGGTCACCTGCAGCACAGCATGAACAGTATCATAGCAGTCAAACATGGCTTCTTTATCCTCCTGAAGAAAGATGACAGAGAAAACAATGCAAAAAGAAGTTTATGGAGAAGTTTCTGAATGAAACATCCTCATAAGATGACAGCAGAGAGATGCTTTGAGACCTGTAGATCTTTGTTGTACGTGCTGGGCAGGCCCTTCAGTGTCATCATGAACCCTGCACACTGAAATAAACATAAAAACGGACACTTCAGTTAATCAAACAAACAGTAAAGTGTCAAAATAGAGCCACATGAATCAATGGACACGTAGGTGATGACTTTATGGCACAGGTGGGCGCTAATGATTCAAAGATGAGCTTCTGGTAGATAATAGCTGGAATGAAATATCATGAGGTAGCCCCTTCCAACAAATCATCCTCTTGTTATTTGGCTTTTAGTTTGACTTCTTACACTGCCAAAGACACGGCCTGCTTTACTCCTGATCAGCTCTAGACTGTCAGCGTTTTTCTTCTGGGGCATCAGACTGCTGCCTGTGCTGCAAACACACAGACACACACACAATCAGACACACGTGGGTGAGGAGCATATCAATGTGTGCCTCAATTGCACAAACAAATACAAAACTTTCTACAAAATACAACTATTAATCAAAATAAAATAAGCTTCCAAGTGTAGAGTTTAAGGCCACATAGACAACTGGGGTGGATATTTTTGGTCACTTTAATACCTGAAAATTTCACTTGCACCCTGAACTGATGGCCTATAAGTGGTGATGTGAGTTTTTGACAGGAGCTTATAGACCTTTGGAAGCTAAAGTTTCCTATAAAAGCATCTACAATGAAACCAAACAGATGTAGTATTTCTGAGGCAGGAAAAGCAACTGCTTCTTGGTGTCATGTACTTCCATTTTTTTTTTCACCGAGAATTGTAAGCTATGGAGTAAGAGTGCACCCTGCTGGACAACCAGAAAGAGGACTATTGCAATTTCAATCAAAATGAAGCTGATAAAGAAGATAAAAACTGCAGTTCTCACACCATCTACTTCAAGCTGGCTGCAAAAGCCAGATAATGCCATAAGAAAATATCCTTATTAAAGCAAATTATTCATTTTTGCAGCCTGATGTAAAAACACAGTTTTGGAATATAGTTTGTTTATGTGTTCACAGAAACAAACAGGGGAGTTCATTGTATTATAATGCATCCATTTTATTTTCTCAAAGCTAAGAAGTTTACATAAAGTTGCATAGTTAGGGGTGCCAACAGGTGTGTTCTAGCTGCTCTCCAGGAGGCTAAAAGCCCACCTCAACCCCACATCTTTACCTGTGTCTGGGTTGATCCAAAGTGGGGTCAAGGAAGCATTTCTAGCAAAGCATTATGCTCTAAAACGCATGTTCAAAAATGAATTTGTCACAGAGACAACATCAATGTTTTACACAGTCTTTGGTTTGAATTAGTTTTAGTTTAGTTTAATTTAGTTTATTCACAACCATCAACCTTGAGTAACACTGATACACACATGCATACATATACATAGACATATGTACAACAGATTTCTCAGTGGATGTGTGGAAAGGGTGACCCCAAAGAAGCTATTTAAAGCTTGTAACAGGGGGCCCGTTTTCCCACAAATACACAATATACAGAATGTGTCAATGTGACGCTCAAAACTCTCCTCTAAGTTTTTCAGAAGTAAGGATGTGTGCAGTAAACAGTGATTCATAAAAAAGATAAACTTACCTGTATGCATCAGAGAGAGAGATGAAGGAGAACTCTTTGGTGCTGTACAGCATCAGGTCCTCCGCCATCTTACTGAGATGGGTCAAACACAGAGACCCCCAGAACAGGAACTCCACTGGAGGAAACACAGACAGGTGCAAACATAGAATCACTCAGAGACATTGTTTTAACACATTTTCTTTTTTTCTTTATTACATTCGTACGTGAAATCACTGATCTGTAGTGAGGCATTCATTTAGTCCCCATAAAATATTTTTTCTGTTTGTGCAGCACCTTATAAAGAAGCACAAGGACAAACACTTATGTTTTGGACTGCCGTGTAAAGTTTGCTTACCAACAAAATCCCTCTGGCCTGTTGCGTCCATGCTGTTCAGACTGATGCCATCAAAGTCCAACTCTATGAATCCAAATAAAATGCACTGATTCTTAAATGTATACATTTTATATTCAACAAGACAGAAGCAAATGATAGCTTCAAGTGCTGTATATCACTTATGGGCTGATAATCCCAGTCTGATTGTGCAGTAGCCAGACCTTTTCTCAGCAGCTCCCTGTCGATGTCGAACGGTGTACCAGCGATGGCACCACTTGAAACAACAATCATTCACATTAACTGATCTGTCTGTGGTTTTAAATCACTTGCATGTAACTGAGTATGTGTTCACAACATACCTGCCAAGAGGTAAAATGTTAACTCTTCTCTTCATCTCCTGAAGCCGATCAACATCCCGGCTCAGAGCGACAGCATGACTGAGTGACAGTTCAAAAAAGAAGCAACACATTGAGCAACACATCATTCACTATTGAATAGATGGAGTCGTGATGTGTTAGTTGTTTTTTTTTAAGGTGATCACCTGAGGATCCAGTGGCTCCATCTGATTGGCTGAGCTCTCTGCATGTGGGTGTAACCAGGAAAGAGCACTTCAGTTTCTCTGGGGATCACAACAAGGTCACAAAAGGCCCCAAGAGTCAAGTTTTAAAAGCACATTAACCAACAGCCGTGAGTGTTTGTGTGTATCAGTATGTGTCTGGCTTACGCTGCTGCCCGCTCTGCCATGGTAGATATAAGCTGCAGAGCATTGTCTGTCAGGGTTGAGATGGCATCTCGCAGCCACAGCCTCATGTCTGTCACAACCTGGTGAATGTAAACACATGCAGTACAGACTCATGATACCTGAAAGTCTTTAACAATGAGTAATTTCAAGTGAAACTCTAGGAAGTCTTCTGGAAAATACAGCTCTAGTTTTATAAAAACAAACCTGGTCATTTCTGCTCCTGCCTGTGTGCAGCTTCCCTGCAGGTGCACCTATCAGCTCCTGAAAAGAAATCACAAGGCCCCAAGGTTCAGGAAAAGCTGCCTAAATAATCCCAGGGCTTATGTAATATTACTTTTCCTTGATGCCAACAACATCAAGTAGAAGCAGAAAAAAACCCTACCTCTGTTTGTGACACTTAGAAAAACAGCATTAAAAATTTTTAAAAAAGCATTTTCTAAATTGCTTAAATGCAAATGTGACTTGTTGGTTTCAAAAAAATAAATAAATAAATAAATAAATAAATAAATAAATAAATAAATAAATAAATAAATGTACAAAATAGTCTCAAAGTAATTATGATTACAATGTTTGTTTGCTATGACATCAGTGCACCCATTACAGTGATTTGATTTTTTTTAACAGTTATTGAGGTCCATTTTATTAATGAACATGATTCATTGTGCTCTGGATACACAAGAAATACTAGTAAGTAATACTTGTAAATACTTGTAGTGTTAGAGGTTTGGTTCATGGGGTCAGTACATTGTACAATAATTGTAGAACAAAAGCTATGTTTTAGTATCAATTGGGCTGATTAGTGAATTTAAAACACTACCTTCAAAATTAGAAAAATCAGGACTTGCAGTTGCTCAAAGCTAAACAGTTGATTATTGTCAGAGACTCACCTTTAACCTGCGCTCATTGGCAGTGTGAATGTCTTCATCTCCAGGTTTGGTCACAAAAAGACCTTTAGACCATTCTTCAGAAATCTGGAGGTGAGATTATCATGTTGTTTCAGGTGAGTGCAACAATTAGTGCAATGTGTTTGTTTTGTTCAACTTGATTGAGGCTTAAGAAAAACATTCTTGCAGATGTGCCTAACAGTAAATTATTCATAGTTGGAATTTTTCCCCTACAATGCAACATAATCTTAGCAGGTAACCTCAAAACTAGGGTAACCAAACGTCCTCTTTTATCACAACATGTCCTCCTGTAAAATTATGTCCAGTGAGATTTTATAAAATTCACCAAGCTCAGACAGCTTGTGCTGCGCTTAGAAAGAAAATGCTGAAGTGAAAAGGCCCTTTTACAGGCGACCTGCAGAACCTCTCTTTTCATCATGGTTGTGACTGAATTTTGAGGTTCCTTTTTGGCCAATATCAAGCTGAATTTTGAGATAAAAAGGAAAATGTGGTTTTAGAAGAGCAAAAAAAATCTCAACAGCCAGTTTTCCATTTTCTATACTTATAAATGACAGAATGGACTTCATGACATTATGTTTCCATCATGGAAATTGTCACCTGAAACAGAAAAGGGATGTTTTACATAAATGTATGGGTTAAGAAGCTACTTTTTCATCTTTACGTGTCTTTGGGTATTCTCTCCAAGAGGCCAGGTAGGGGGTCCTCTTTGGGGCTTGTAGAATATGGTCTTTCTACTCAAAAGTGACTTGTGTGGGAGAAAATTGACTATAATGTTCAGCACACAGGATTACAGTATTAAACACCACAAAATCAGCAGAGTACAGAGAGTATTTCTGGAGCACAGCACATTGTACAGTTGACATTAACATGCATAAACACTGCAGGGCAGAAAGTGACACATACCCATAATGCAGCAGTAATTCACACCCTTCTGGCATGTGTGACATGACTTGACTGATCAGAAAACTGAAGATGACTCACACATTCATTGAAGATTATCAGCTAAATGTGGTAATTATCCGTGTCCATGTTTGTGAATTCACCTGATCCAGTCCTTGTATAATCTGTCCCATCTCTTCCGTGGTGACCAGCTTTGCCTTTTCCAGAGCTTTCACGTAAGCTTTGCTCCCCCTGATGTCAGCGTCCCACATCCTCTGGTCGTACGTGATGGATGCGTTGAACTTCTCCATGATGGGATCAATGTCTCCCACGAAACGACCTCCCCAAAGTTTGCTTCCCTGGTGGTAACAAAAATAAATGTAAAATCCTGTTTTCTGTGTACACTGTAGTTGCATTACAGACAGTTTCAACACATTTGATGAGCACACCTGACAGTACAGTGGTGGTTTATTAAAGGTGTGATAGTGGTCCTAGTTTGGCAGCTTGTCAGTGGAACATTAGAGTTTACCTGTTCGCTAAAAACATAACACGTGGAAGCAGCTGCGCAGGGATTAGACGCTGAATATTAACTTTACCTCTGAGCTGGTCATGTCAGCAGATGATTCAGGTCTGTAGCAGTTCAGTCTGATGAAATGTCAATGCCTGAAGAGATGGATATCAAACAACAAGCACCTAATTTCTCTGATGCAAGACTTGAATGAAGAACGAGGGGCGTCGAAATGTGCCGGTATCACTTTAAAATTACGTCACCGGGACGTCTGACGCTTTTTATGATGAAACGTAATGCGTCACCGGTAGGGACGTAAACGAGGACCCGAAAATTGTTATTATCGAAAATTTAATTTGTGAAGAATTTAAATCTCCTTAAACTTTTCATGGAGTATATATGGTTGCGAAAGTAATTTCTTGTTGAATTTTACTATTGTTGAAAGCTGGACAATCTAATAGAGTCGATATTAAATTAACTATCACCAACAGCTGTTAAATGTAACTTGTTCTGTCAATTTCAAAATATGAGGTAAAGGGCTGCCTTAAAATTTTTTGATATGTCATGAAATAAATTTCGTCATTATAACACCAACAGTAGTTATCTGTCATTACCCATCTATTTGATCATAAAATTCCAAGTTGAAAGCTGTTTTGTTGTTGAGATGATGCCAACTTGTAATTAATATAAGTAATCTTTTGTCATTTTGACATGGAAAAATGTGCCAGAATAGCAAATGTGCAAAATCGCATCTTACAGTGTATAATGATTAAATGTACAATATTATAATCTTGAGCGTCATATGACATATTTTATCTCAAAACAAGATGCTTTTTTTTTTGGGGGGGGGTATTACGGTTATTACACAGTAATTAAGCAAAATTAAAGTTAAAATCCTAAAAACAATGTTTTATTTTCAATATTTTTTTTCTTTTTCATTGGCCTTTGCTGCCTAATTTTGTTTTTGCCTTTTGTTTTTTCGACGAAGTTTCTCGCCAGTGTCAATTTTATTTATGCACTATCTGCTCCTGAATGGAGACCATAGACTGTATAAAACATGGAGACACAGTTCAGCTTGTCATTTGTCAAGTCCCTAAAAAAGTTTTCTAAAACTTAAGTAAGTATAAAAAAAGAAAGAAAAAAAATACAGATTAAAAAAATGCAATGTCATACAAAAATGATAAAAATATGAAAATAACAATACGGGGTTGCAATGGTCAATCTTTTGTTGTTGTTTGGTACATTTCACATTGCTCTAAGGGTATTATGTAATAACACGTTGACATGTGCATCGTTTACAAAACTTTCAAATATATAATTCTGTATATATATGTATATATTCCAAAGGGCATAACCCATGTTCAATGCTGATCAGGGTTGGGTTTTTTAAATGCTGAGTACAGAGGTACAAAGCTGTAATAAACCCATAGACTGTAGAATAAACCACAGCAAGAAAACACAGCGGTCACGTGACCTGTCAGTGGCGCCAAGACTTGAATCTGAAAAAATCCTCCACTCGGTTTTTGATGTTCGAGTCCTTCGCTGTTTTATACAGTCTATGGTCCTTCGACGCCCCCGACCCGGTTGTCACCGGCTGTTTTGTGAGTACACACATAATTTTCAGTACAAGAAAAGTTTATTGCACAGTGGAGCATTCTGGGTTTTATTCACGGTGCATGAAGGGTTACTTTGTCTTCAAAAATCAATCTGCAAAAGGTGTCAAATTACCGGAGCTGAAAAGTTAGTCGTGTGTACAGTCAATGCCATTCGCATATCATCATTCCTGCTGTTCCTCATTGTACACTTAGTTCTGTAAATTATTCCCAAGTAAGTTTTATTCCGTAGAGACTCATATATGTCCTGAAAAGTCAGGCTGCTGCATATTTTGTTGTGATAAGTAAGTCCAATAACTCAGAAGGAGCCACAATAAAACAGGAATCAAGGAAGATCAAGGAGCCAAACAAATCACAGGCTGTTTTTCCAAAACCACTTTCTGGTATGTTGTTGGTACCGCATACTGTTTTTGTTTATAGTATGACTGCTCTGTTGGGTGTTTATGTGTTTATGCCGGTTTTCAGGTACTGAAAGTGAAAGCAAAGCTGAAAAACGCTTCCTTGTAATCCACATGTGGTTTGGAAAAACTTAATAAGCAGTTTATATGGCTTTTAATACATTTGGTTGTGATGAATACTTCCCTGTGAGATAGATATCAAATCATAAAGGACTAGAGATGTGGTATATGAGTCACCAGAATTTCTCTGAAACACCTCACTGTTATTTAAGGGACTGTAAAACATTTGTTTTGTGGTAGTACAGTGTTATGAAGATGATAGTTCACCACGATTCTTCTGGGTTTCAATAATGCATTAGATTGTTCTCAATCTGATTTTAGTAGTTTCCGCAATTTTAGAGGCAGCACACAAGCATAGCTTGTTGATTCAACTGGTGCTTGAGCTAGGTGACAGTGCCAACAATCTGTAATCCATTTTTTCTTTTCTTTGCCAGGTAAGATTGTTGTCTCCTCAACATTGTGAGAACAAAGCTGGAAACAAACTTTTAAAGATGGGGCCAAAGTTGAAGCCTGTAAAGGGAGAACCAATGGACAAGTTTTGCAAGGTAAACATTTTTATCTGTTAACCTTTTTTTAATTAAAAAGTTGTTCTCATCATTTATCTTAAGATATTGATTTCAATTTAAGAGGTTATTTTTGTAGAATAACATAGTTTAGTAGCCAATATGGTCTGTAAGTCTTCCAGATAAGACGCTCATGAAAACTGGATTTTTTTTTTTGTTGTTGGATAAATTGCACTCCAGTGATGTTTTGTAGTTGATGATGCAAATCTTTTTTTGTCTCCTAGTCCTCTAACAGTCTACTGAAGCCTCTTGGGTGCAGCAAATCTCCAACTCAAGATCAACTGCAAGTGTCTGCAGCCCCAGTTCGCCTTCCACTTCAACCAATTAAGCAGGTAAATCTAATGGTGTAGGTCTGATATTGACTTATTATAAAAAGACGCAATGGATGACAGTGTGTTACATTCATAGGAAACAGAGCCACATGTGACCCATTCCTTTTCATGGATCGGGAGTGACAAGACACCAACAAACTGGACCTGCGACAAGGCAGGAACTATTGAAGACTCGCTGAGGAGAAGTGCTGCATTCAGGAAACAGGCTGAAAAGAACAAAAACAAGGAGCTTGTTTTGCTGAGGGATGGTAAAGCAATCAGTCCTCACTTCCCATGCTGCTTAATCAAGGGTGAACTTATTGCAGTCAGGTACATTAAAGCTTCAGGACAGCTGGGGAAAATGGATGAAAACTGTGTTCCTGCAATTTGCAAAAGACCAGGCTTGACTGAGAAGCCTGTGATATTTCATGTATTGACAAAAGGAGGGAAAAAGACAGTGAAAATCATGAGAAACAAAGAATTTCCGAAAAATTTTGAGGAAGTCACTGTTTATGCACACAAAGGGGAAAAAGTCAGGCACGCTCTTAAAAGAGATGGTCGTTTCCTGGCAACTGTATTTCGGAAAAACTGTGCCCTCTTAGAAAAGGGCACTGGTCACAAAACTGAAATGATTGGTTTAGTTGATGAACTTGATGGCAAAACTGTCAGGATCATAAAGATTGATGAAGATCCACCACCTCCAAGTCCAGATAATGAATGTGTGATAGAAGGTGAATCTCAGAGATCTGACTCTGAAGAAAACAAAGATCCTCCACATCAGTCTACCACAGCTGAGACTATGAATGGTGGTGCAATAAAAGAGAAACCAAAGCAAAATGGTGCTCAAAAGCCAGAAATAATACCTAATTCAGAAAACATGAAGAAGCACCTGTCTTCCCAGGTTAAAAATCTGACTAAAAGGATGAAAACTGAATGTTCTCACATCAAGAATTTTTTTCATGTGGAGTACGGGAAGAATACTCAGACATACAGAGAGGTGAATACGATGAAGAAACTCATGGGTCTCAGTGATTCAGTTTGCCAAGTGAGGATAAATGGAAAGCCTCAGGGAACTGGTTTCCTCCTGTTTGACAAGTTTGTCCTCACAAACGGCCATGTTATTAAAAATGTTTGTGACATGAGCACAGGGCAGCTTAGTGAGCAGGTAACTGTCCATTTCTCTTACGAGTGTCTGAACCAGGGGGGATCTGGCTCAAAGGTGGAGGAGGTTACAGCTTGTGAGTACTTGTCAGATCCCTCAGGCCTTAAGTATGACTGGGCTTTATTGAGAGTCAATGCTGATCAGGAACTACCACGCCCTCTGTTAATCCACTTTGGTTTCTTTCCAAAAAATGGTGGAACTTGCATTATTGGCCATCCTGATGGGAGTGTGAAAAAGATCGATCCATGCTTGGTCATACCCATAGATGAACGCAACAAGGTTGTAAAGGAGCATTCCCAGAAAAATCCAGAAGGCATTTTGGTCGAGTGCAACGACATTATTCACTGGGTTACCTCCCAGTATTTTGAAGAAATGGAACAATTTCTTCAACGGGAGGGAGACATTCTCACATACGAGTCTTGCTTTGCCCATGGCTCGTCTGGGTCTCCTGTCTTTGATGAGCACTGCAATGTTGTTGCAATGCATTCAGCTGGTTATCAATATGAAAAGATACACGGGGGAAAGATGCGTGTCATGGAGTTTGGCTATCTTTTGTCCTCCATCCTGGAACACATGATCATCCAGATTGTGACAATAGGAAGGCTTGATGTGCTGAAGGCGTACTTGGTCACTAATTTTTCACAGCACCCAAAAATCCTGGACAATGTAAAGAAACTGGTTGAGAGCCGAAATCTTGTAATGTTTAAAAATTCAGTCAACAATTCACTGCACACCAATGATGAGAACCTTAAGAGGTTCTTTGAATTTTTCTCAAAGAGAGAGGAACCGGTCCCTATGGACACTGACTGAGTGTAGTGACAACCGCGGTGAGAGCAGCTTCAACAGTTAGCAACAACGTGCATCAAGTTTGCTTTTGGAAAGCAGGAAACAGTTGTTGCAGGGATTGGTGGCGATACTATGAGGCATATCTTGATTTACTCATGTTTTAAACAAGAATCATCAGTTTTGTGCCACCTGTCTTTTTTAAACGCATGGTTTCCTTTCTGTACATTGTATTTCTTTTTTTCATTTGTATCTTAGTTCCCTATTTCTCTTATTGGTAAAAACAGAAATGTGTAAATGTCACTTTTATAAATGTAATTTGTAAAACAAAACATCAAATATTTGTATCAGTGAGACAGAAACAGATCAAATTGGCCATTTTTTTTGGGCCGTTTTGCCGTTTCAAGAGATTATTGTATGTTGATTTTTGATTTAAATGTCATTTTAAATAATTATTTATAAGGACTCAGTTGTACACAGTCAGATATGGGAATGTGTTTTCATGCTGACTGTAAAGAAATTTCAAAAAGAATGGATCATCTTGCATTACAGACATGTATATTGACTTTTTTAAACATTGTTACTGGAAAGTGCTGAATAAAATATTTCTCTCAATTTTTGGGTCACTTGTATAATTATTCAGTGATCTTTGGCTGCTTACACAATTGCTGAAGGGTCAAGGGGCAATTTTTAGGACAACTATCTCAATTGCTCAACATGAATTGATGTTAACATTTTTTATTTGTATGCCATACTGTATTGTACACATTTTTCATTCTTTAGATTAAGCAAAATGGGGAAAGACAACATAATGCACGAAACACGTACATACATTATAATTAAGATAAGTCTAACGTTATGGAGGTTGACGGAGTTACACTAGTTTCTACAATCATTGAAGTGTAAGATAAGGGTTTTTTTTTTCAATATATCAAACTGGTAACAGTATTTTCAGAGAGGCAATATTTTGGAAAATACGTGCCTGTTTTATTTTAAGTGTAAAAGACACATGACTGCATGCAGCAGAACTGGCCAGACTAGTTTTGAAAACGTGACATTAATTTGTTTATGCAGACAAGTAGTTGCCGCCTGACAGACACAATCCAAATCAAATTTGTGAATTTAAATCCTTCATAAGTGCATTTTTTTCTTCTCTAACAATTCATGATACGTCAGGATACATCTTTTGTATTTTAATTTTTTTTCATTGTTTTCATCATCTGCGTCTTTTAACTTCAATTTCACTTTACAACACGTTGGTTAACTTTTTTAATGTGTTGTTATAATAAAGTGGAATGCATTGAATTATTGAATTACAAGTTTCTTTACCTGTTACTCAAAAGGTGAAATGTTAAATGATTTCAGGAAGTGTTTGTGGAACTGCACACCCTTTTAGTGACAAGTGTCAATGAACCTAACCTGAAGTAGGAAATGAGGTGCAAAATCAGGCGGAACCAGTGAAGTGTTATGTTTTCTACACGAGCCCATTTGTGGCGGAGCGCATCGAAAGGCCTGGCAGAATGGAAGTGTGAGTTGAATTTATTTGCTTTATTTCTATGCTGATATTTACTACGGCTACTTTTCATTAGAGTACAGTACATTTCATCAGTATTCAAATATCACGATTAAACATCAAAGAGTAATTTTCAGCCGCAGTGTCCGTTGAGTTTATTGATCGTGGGGAGGAGGACGGAGCATTATTAGTGAGACACACTTCAACTCCGCATTAAATTGTAGCTCGTTTTACTCATTTGTCGATATCATTAAAATTCTCACGAGGATAAAAGAGCTTAGCTATTGGCGAATATGCAGGCGGATCACCTTATTGCAATTTTGTTGATGTATTTAACCTTCAACATTCAGTCTTTCATTAAACATTGGTCCTGACCAACAGTTCTCTTTCGATGTCAAAAAACAAATTATTCTATTAAAATGACGAACTTTGTAATCCATCACCAAAAATTATCAGTAAACATTGCAGAGGAGCTCCTATTTTAATCCGAAACTACCATTTATTTATTTATTTTTTTTGGTAATGGAGCTTAAATAAGTGATTTCTTTGAAACGTTAATTATCAATTTAAGTTTTTGACAGGAATGGTGATGTGTTTGTTTTGTTTTTCCTATTGCCCGTCTTGGTGACATCACAATTGTCTATTGTTTTAACGTTGCATGTTGCCCCTTGGCTTAAAAAAGTAGAAATATTAAGCATCAAATTAACTGCATAATAACTATTATAACCCAAAACAGTTGGAGCTCCAAAGCAAACCTTACCATCTTTTGAATCCTGAAGCCTCTGTTTGGGACATTCACCAAGCAAATATAGTAGATGACTATCAGATCTGGTTCTTAAGTCAGTCTTTTGATCCACCTAAAGTTACTGTTTTACAGAAACAAACTTGACATTTCAGCCAAGTATGAATCTGCCAACTCAAAGTTTCTTTCTTGTTCCCAGGAAAAACTCAAGTGCTGCTATGCTGAGCAACTATGAGGTAAGATCACATGTTGTGTTCTTGTCTTTTGCTTAAACATCCTTTGTCCTGTCGGGTTCAAAAATATAAATGTCAAAGCTTTTCTTTTTATCTGAAGATACATGTGTTTTACAGGTGTTCAAGCTCCTCACCGACCTGAAGGAGCAGAGGAAGGACAGCGGGAAGAACAAACACAGCGCCGGGCAGCAGAACCTCAACACCATCATGTATGAGGTTGGGACACATCCTCTATCTTTCAGCACAGACTTAAACCTACTTGCAGAGTTTAGTGTCACACTCAGCCTTTTTTTAAATAAACAGTGGTTTCTTTGTTATTTTGTTGTAGACACTGAAGTATCTGTCAAAGACGCCCTGCAGCAGGCAGAGTCCAGAGATCGTGAAAGAGTTCCTCAACACCATGATGCCTCATAAACTCACCAAGTCAGTGAACCCCATAAAGCAAAACAATTTACCCTCCATGTTCATGAAACTTACAAATGAAGCACAAACATTCCATTAGTTTTCAGTTAGTTATATAAAATATATCTGATGTTTCTCAACCATTAGGGCAGAGAAATTAATGATCCTGAACCATCGGCCACAGACGGCAGTGGAAATGCAGCTTGTGAGTACTTTGTATATTGTTTAAGATTCTTGATACGTCTTGTGTTGGTTTTTGTAATATCAACAACTGATATGAATTGCTATGAAAGTCTTTGGGGTTTATTGACAACCACAAGAATAGACTAGAAGAATAGACGAGTGCCATCTCTGTCCTTTAGTAGAAAAAAGCTGTTGTTTTTTTAATTAAGAGAAATGACTCAAAATGTTTTAAGGACAGCTGTAATCGACAACAGGTGCTTCAGTATTTCTCTTATTTTACCTGTTGCATAAAAAACATTGAACATTCTTTTAAAATGCCCCCCCACAATTCATTGAAACAGTTGATGTGATAGGACAACTGTGTGTCATGAGAACAAATGATAGATTCAACTGTTTTCTATACAGTTAAGCTCAAAATGTTAAGTTTGGTTCTTTAAATGACTATTTGACTCCTGTTTTACTTTGAACACAAACCTTGTGATAAGTTTTTGCTCACTTAAGGCTAAGATCATGAATTTTAAAGCACCCAACTTGCACTTTGGAGAATTTGTCTCTAAAAGTAAAACAGCCCCACTCAAGCGATCACGTGCCAGGGGCCTTAATGCTACATTGTAAGAGTATCTCTGCATGTGAGTGGTGAGACAAGCTTAGTACTTCATTTATTTTTCTTTAGTTCTTTTATGTTCTGCTTTTTTACTTGGAGACATTTCCCAAAGGCTTTACATTTTTGACTGGCTTTGTTAAACAATTTCAGAATGTATGTGGTTTGTAACTATTTCCTGTAATTCTCTATAACCGTCACTGTCACAGCCTTTGAGTGGTGTCACTTTTCGAAATGTCTGAATCTGTGTCACTGTTAATGGAGATCCATTTCTTAGTTGAACATGGACAGCTTGTCCACCCTGGCCAAATTGCATTTGTATTACATTCAGTCCATTACCAGAGACATCAATGAACTGTAGCAGAGCACATGGAAAAGTAAAATGGCCCTGTGGCAATCTTCGACTCACTTAGGTTCAGAGCATATTTCCACAGCTAGAAACTGACCTCAGGCTGGTTTGGAGACATAAACATGCTCCGTCATGTTCACTGCTCTCATGTTACATCATGTTTTGAAATCCCTGTTTATGTTTTGCTTTTATCTCTCATTGTCATTCAGCCCATCAAAAATTCAGTACCTCTGCAGTTAAAAATGTGGAGGAAAAATCCGAAATAAAACATACACGAATTTGGGGGAAACTAATACAGTACATAAACATTACAGAGGTTAATTCATTCGTCTGGGAACAGCAAATGGATGTTTTGATCATTTCTGTCAGATACCTCCCAAGATTAGGAGTGCTTTGTTTCCGTGTTGAAACAGGCCCTGATTTATATATTTCATATTACACCAAGTGGCTTTAATAATTCAAAGAAATGCATCAGAGCAATTTACAAATAAGACCCCTATTCAAACTAAGTGCTGTGGCTGAAGCTGGTGAGGATGACCTGATTTATTGTTTGTTTGTGTTCAGCTGGTGGAAGAGAGTGAAGAGCGGCTTTCAGAGGAGCAGATTGAGGAGCTCATCCAGATCGTCTCAGGAGCTCTACCCGGTGACCCGGAGCAAGAAAACGCAGAAGCTGAGATGGAGGAAGCTGGTAAACAGTCGTGACACAGTGACAAGCCTGGATGGCACACACTGTGAGCAGAGACTTGGAGTTAAGACTGTAATAACAAGGAACTTGACTGGTTGAGTTTACCAGCACAATTTTGCATCGTTGTTTGAACTGAACAACAGGATGACTGAAAGGATACACAATGGCTGCCAGATCACCATTGCATCAGTTCAGTGATTGAGATGATACATAAGTTGTTCTTGCCGTGGCCTCTGACTTAAAGATACATGTCACTTTCCACTTTGGTGCACAGAATAAGAGGTTTTTGCTGCTGTGTGATTTGCCAAGTCCGCCGTGCAAGCCACTTCAGCTACCATGAGGTCAGATAATACTAGAGCAGATGTGTACAAATGGGTAACTGTGTAGTTTGGATCCTTTTTTAACCTCATACAGTTTTCATTCTTTAACATAATGAAGAATATCTGCATAAATATGTGATGAGCTTCTTTATGAATACAACAAAAATTCTCAACAAAACCTGCAGGATTTTTTTTCTCTTTTACATGCAGGGCAATTGGCAGGTTGAAAATAACTGGAATTCATTTATTTTGGGTTTCATATCAAATTACTGATGTGCCGCTGACCATCCAATCTTGTCCCAAAGGGACCACAGATTTCACTATTTGATATCAAGTGGCGTGCTGTTTAAGAACAGGTTTTGTAGGCCACATTTGGCCCATCGGTTTTGAGTTTGTGACCCTTGATCGGTTCGTTCAATATTTGGTTTGGGCTCCTCCTATTGGATTCAGTGTGAGGATCAGTGGCTGGTCAATCAAGTACAGTTACATCATGGTTCGTAAGCATTAAGTGATGTGAAATCTCCTGGTACACAGCTGCTTTACACAGTAGGAAATAGTTGTCAACAGTTGACATGCCCCCCTAAGCCATCTCTGACTATGGACTGTTGAAGCTATGCACTATGATCTGACACCTAATTGCGTGTTGGACAGTGGCATCACACTAACTGCTTCTCCTGCCTTTGTCATGTTGTTAGTAAATCTGTTATCATCCTGAGTCACTCTATAACAACCCCATAATTATTATTGGATAGGTTCAAGGATATAAACTGAAGCCATGAACTGCAGCCTGAGCCAAAAACAGAGGAGCCCTCAAACTTCAAGGGGTGGATCATCTCATTTATCTCTCCTGGGATCTTATGAAACAACAGAGGAAGGATGTGCTGCTAAGACCCACGTACTTTTCGGTTTTAGCTTCCTGTATGTGTATCACACTGGTTTCCTGTGCAACTTTTCTACTCTCCTTTGGCAACAAAGTAAAAGTAATGGACAATTAGTCAGTACCAGTGAATCCACTTTTATCAAGCTACTCAACTTTGTATATGCAAACAAAAGGAAGTGTTACTCTATCAGTCAATCACTCTGTGGGGCCCTTGGGGCATCAGGAAAAAGCCCAATATCATAAGAACTGAGGTGGTTGAAGGATTTTTGTTGACAAGATAATTACATATTTGCATTTGATGGGAAAAGCCTTATTGTTATTATTTTTATTGGAAAATCATTACACAAGGAAGTTTTTGTTTGGCCCAACTGAGCACAAAGGCCTTTTTAAGGAGTTAATGGTATTTTCTGTCAGGGGGAATAAAAACCACACAACAAGAATGAAATGATGTATCCATAAAGAAATAACGCATATTACAGTGAAATGTCTTCATTTACCTTTTTGTTTACTGTGGTGTTTTTAGTTGGTTACATTAAAATGTTTCTAAATTCAGTTTTTACCTCACAGCTGACATTACCAAAGCCTTGGGTTGGGACATGCGTTACTACTTAATCCAGTAGTGTCTGGATTTCAACAAAAAAAGAAGATTTAAGGCTGTACTATTGAACTGTAGACTAAAATATTTTAAACACATTGAAGTTTATTTGTTTCAAAACAAACAAAGACAGTATTGTGGTATAGGAGATCTTTATTTTGAGAGTGACATGAACAAGGCTTGGTCCTGGAGATTTATTTTCGTTCCTGCAGACCAGCAGCAGCTTAATCTGGCCTTGACTATTTCAGACTCAGTGCTCTGTGAACTGTGTGCTGTACACCACAGAGGGTGAAACATGATATTCACTTATATTTGATTCTGTGTTGTCCATCTATTCCCTTTGTAAAATCATATTGTAATTCAGTTAATTAGGCATATTTCAGAGATAAAACTAAGAAGCAGGTCATTTAGGCTAATGTTCCCCAACCAGGGTACTCATACCTCCAGGGGTTCACAAGGACATTGCAGTGGGTCTGTGGAAGCATTTGATGATATATTTCTAACTTGGGAGTATTGACATAATTCTGTCAATAATTCTGTATGTGTGCGCTACAACTGGTCTCCTCTGGGAGACAATTACCTGAGGCACAGCCGACCCAAAAACAAAATCAAAGCAGCTGCTTACCTGCAGCCAGACAAGTTTGGATAAATGAATGAAACAACCAGTTGCGCTGGGTCCAGGAGAAGTTTCAGTGGAGCCCATAAAGGAATGCAAGAAAGAGGTCAAAACTTTTTTTTCAAAGTTTCAATGCCTGTTTGAAGGGGACTTACACAGCAGAGCTCTATTTTTTGTGTTAAATGTTACAAGAGTTACGGCAGAATGATTATTTTCATTTCAGGTTTATTTATTAAAATATTTGTATTACTTATTCACTTTCAAGGTGACATCCTATCAATTAGAGGTTAGGTGAGCAATCTGAAATATTGATACATCAATACCAGTGTTGGTATCAGTTTTGATAGATACTTGCATAACGAGATCCATACCCAAAATTATACTTATATTTAAGTTTTTCTTAAATATTATGGTGTTTCTTTAATAGTTGATATAACAATATGTGCAAGCTGTTTGATCAAAATCATACATTTTAATGCTGGAATATGATAATTGTTGATATACATGAACATTCAGATTTACTTTTACAACAAAGCAGAAAATATATGAGCACAAGGCTGTTTTTTGGTTGAAGAATTAGAAATTTGCTTTCATACATGAACAGAAACATTAGTTTTAGTGGTTGTGTGTGATTCTTGATCAAATTTGACACTTTGTTTCTATGTAAAAAAAAAAAAAAAAAGGTATTTGTATCAATATTGGCCCATTGTTTACTTTGTATTGGATCAATACCAAATCAACTGTAGTGGTGTGCCCTACTGCAAACTTTGGTATTGATCCAGTACCATTTGATTTTTAATTTGAGTCCAAGAGAAAAAAAAATGACAGAGAATTAAATTTTTGTATGATTCAGATAAAATAAAATGATTTTTGTTGAATAATCAGTTGTTACATTCTACTTTTTGAAGAATCATCAACATGCAGGAGTGAGGGTGAGCCAAATGTTTGCACCTTTTTTTAGTCGATATTTTTTCCATCACTTAGCACTTGTTTCATTCATTATGCAAGCTTGTCCTTACTTATTCATGAATTTCAGCGATTATTTATGTCGTCTTAATGATAGTTTGACAGGCTTACCAGTGTTTTAGTAACACCACAGGCCACAATCTATCATTAAGACCCAACGTCACCACAGTGTGTTGTACTAATGAAATGTTAGATATTAAATGAAGCGGGTGTAGCCTCTGCCAAACCCCGCACAGTGATAAATTTTCCTCGATGGCTCCTGAGGGTATTGGAATCGATGTAGGTAAAGTAATTTAAGCCCCGTGTGAGGGAAATAAACTATTTTACTGTGATAATGCGGTGGAATTGCCCTTTAACGTCTCGACCAATAGGAAACGCTGAAGCAGATGCGCCTCAGTGCTCAGAGAACCAGTCAACCAATCAGCGCTCGGTTCTCTCTGCCTGGCTGCGCTCGTGCTGAGTAGAGTCGTTTTTTCCTCGCAGCGGTAGATACAGCTCCACTTCTCACGGTTCAAAGTTACATCAGGATCCAGCGGTGAAACGTTGTGTTAAAATGTATTTCTGTAAAAAGTAAACAGCGTAAACATCACGGCTGTTCCCTCCGTCGATGAATGAGGGAAACACCGCTGTGGTTGTGGATAAAAGAGCTGCTGGTTTCAGCTTTTTGGATCAAGGTTGATGTGTTTTTTTTCTCAGGATTTCGGCAGTTACACAGACGTTGGTGAGTGAACACCGTTCGACTTGCTTCCTCCACACAGCTAAATGAGTGTATTTCCACCAAGTAAAGACTGATTTTGCGGTGTTTTCTGTGGGTTGTGGGTGGCCACTGTTGTGCCACGGTTCGCTTGACTGATAGCAGGTCATTCACCTGGTGGCCGCCTTCCTGCCTGTCTGCCTCGGGTGCATATTTGCAGACAAGATGCATCATCGAGCCAGGGCCAGATGTTCATGGCTGCTGGGCCTCAGCTGTAAAGCTGCGGAATAATCCTATTTCTGCACACACAAACAAACATCACTATTTGCGGTAATTGCTTTGACTTGTTTGCACCAATCTACACCTGGAACCGCACGGGTTCTCACCCAAGTGCATGAAATAGTCGAGCTTTTGTTTGATGTTTCACCTCAAATGTAGGCGTCTTTGACACATCCAGTGCAGAATGAGCAGATCTCCTTAAGGAAATGTAACTGACATGGATGCAAATAAAACAAAAGTAAAATATCATAATCAGACTTCCATGCTGCATGAAATAAACAAAAAATGCATTCATAGAGAAGCAGTTGCAATGGAAACACACAGGGGGTTTGAGTGTACGTGCATGCATATAATTTCAAGGCGAATATGGTTGTGTTTTTCAAAATCTGGATATATTTTGTCCTTATCATGAGTGAACAGCTTGTGTTGATCTAGAAAACAGACATTAACTGGCTGGGCACTGTGAAATACCAAACCAGGAATAGTGCAAGTTAAGTCATTTTCATGTTAGATTGTGCCATCACTGGGGACATGAGTAACAATTACGTAACACTGACTCATAAAAAGCTAAAACCGCATTGCTATCACTGTGAAAACTGGGTAAAGTACATGTATAGTTAAATACCTGCCCATCTAATTTTAAGACACTTACTTTATTCCATGTTTCCCAATGAGTGGAGTCTGGTCTGCAAGAATAGCACCAGCTACTTTACAGACATAAAACACTACATTTGAAGGGATATTGGAGTATAGACAGACTGTTGAGTGATAAATCTGTTTCCAAGTTCCAAGAAAGTGTTGGATGTGTCCACCCTCTCACTTCCCAGGCAGTCAGTGTTTCCTCCTGTGAAGAGTACGATGTCACACTGACTTCTGGTTTCTGGTGCTGCTTTGGCTTTAGACTGACTGAGATCAGAGGTCACTGATTCTGCTTATTACAGGCTTTGTTTTCTGACTTCTCCCTGATGAGAGACCACACTTGCTTTCTTCGAGGTCAGTCTCAAGTGTAGATGGTAACTGCTTGTGTTCACAGAAGCTTTATTGAGAACAGAGACATGCAAGACAGAAAGTTTCAGTTTCAGTATACTCAATTTAGTTACATCTCACATATTTCTATAGGCTGTTTCTCTCTAAAACAATACACAGGAAAGTAAACTTGTTTGTGGTACAGGTTTGAATTTATAAAGTGAAACAAGCAACCTGATCTCCCAAGGGTTTACATGTTTACAAGTTGCATCACTTAGTATTTCATTTGTATGCTTGAGTTTGGGAGACTACACATCAATATTTCTTGATAACTTCTTATGAGCTGTAGTGGCTGAATTCTTTCTACTCTGCACGGTGACTGGCGCGGGTTTGCCAGGGCGTGAGGTAATGACAAGAACTGAATGCATCTAGGCTGCATGACCAACATGGCAGACAAAAAAAAACTGGTTTCTATTGTTTAAACATTCTGTTTCTACCCTGACGTAAACAATTGAATCTTCTGGTTTTCTTTTTCGTCCTGCGTACTGTTTCAAAGACCTGGTTATAATCATAAGCATGTGTAATAAAGTATTTTTATTTCATTTCATAACGTGTAATTCTACACACAGTGTCATATTCAAATAAGAAATTTTTGAATTTCAGTGACTTGGCCCTTTAAAGAGGAAAAAGCCCTTGGAGAGAGGAAAAAATCAGCGTGGTTCGTCTTAAACCTCTGGCCTAATTCTCTTCAAACTCCAAGTGGCTTAATCTCTGGATGGAAATGCATTAGAATTACATGTAAAGCTTGTGGAAATACCATTGGACTTAGCGGGGCTTAAGGCAGCACCTCAGTAACCCTGCCAGGCCATGATGTCCTCATTTCCAGCTGTTTTTCCTCTTTTACTTTGATCGTCAGACTGAATTTTACAGGCAAGCTACTTCAGCTCTGGGAGAGGAGTGTTCCCCCACGTGGCATCCAGATGTCTGAGTCCCTGTAAATTCATCCTCAGCAGGACAGAAATACCCTACTACCTAAAAGAAAGGGAGATGTGTTCAGTGCTTAAAGGGAAAAAAATGCTGTTTTAGTGGGAATTTCGCGGTTGTGGAAGGTAGTAGTTGTAGAAGTAGAAAGTTCAAGATGAGCAAAATCTTATTTGAAAAGTTTTGTAGTCAAAGTGCAGCTGAGTCCTACCCATAAGCTTGTGTTGTAATTGATTGTGTGTTAAAAAGGAGAAGCAAGCGGTCGGCTAAGCTTGGTGCTGTCCTCACAGCTCACGTAGCAGAAGAGAAACAGGGAAGTTGCACAGCTCTTAAACTCGACAGTAGCAATACGATCTTTAACAAGTGGTGTTGTGTGGCAGAAGTGACGTTGAGTATGAAAACATGTGGAAGCAGTAATTAGCAGCTTGAGATACACCGCCTTAGAAGTGGGCTGTGATACAGCTCAGTCAGCAGCTACGAGGAGGAAAGATGCAAAATCAAAGTGGATATGATTCAGACTCACTCAAAGTGTTTCAGTGTTCACAGCAGGAACCATCACACCCTGCCTGCTTAAAATAGCTCCCTGTGCAGTGTAGTTGCTAATGTTTGGAAATATAACAGGATAATGGAGATTATATTTATCATACCAGTCAGGAGTCCTGACCGATAAGATAAATCAGATTACACAATGTCCTGATTTGGAACGTTGTGAAATCTGATTTGAATATGAATCTGATACTACAGTATGATGTAAAATTTTGTTACAAGAGCATCTTTTTATTTGTAGGCTGAATGTGGTGTAGGTCTTAAAGTGCACCATGTGTTCTTCTGTTTTAGGGAAACACGATGTGTAAGGGACGTGGCTGGCAGTGGAGTTCAGCAGGCCCGGGGTTTTCCCTCCAACACCGAGGCTGAGGAGTATCTGTCTGCTCCTTTTAGGCCTGGACTTAATCTATCGTCAGGCCTTCCTCAGCATCACCTCAGCCTGCCTTTCATGTGTTTTCAGTCAATAGACATTTAAGAAGTACCTTCATCCCCTGTCCTTCCAGGTGCCAGCGTCCTGAGTTAACTGTGGATTTTATGAAGCAAACATGAGAAGCAGCAGATCCAGCCTCCTCCTGGGCTGCGTGCTCTTCTGCTCCGCCTCGCTGCTCTATCTGGGCATGAGCGGGGTCGAGTGTCCTCCAAAAAGCCATCGTTACAGGTGGATGGAGCTCAACTTGGGTTCAGCCAACCACAGCTTATCCCTGACAGAACACTTCCCAGAAGACACACCCCTGATCTTCATCGGGGGCTTCCCCAGGAGCGGCACCACACTGATGCGGGTCATGCTGGACGCCCACAGCCATGTTCGCTGTGGGGAAGAGACGCGAGTGATCCCTCGCCTCTTGGCCATGCGGGCCACCTGGAGCCGCTCGGTGAAGGAGAGGATACGACTGGACGAGGCTGGTGTCACCGACCAAGTTTTGGATTCAGCTGTGCGAGCGTTTCTGTTAGAGGTGAGCTGGTGTGTGAGGGGGAAGTCAGTACATATTTAGCCTTGGAAAAACACAAAAACTACTCAATCAGCAATTTAAGACTTAATTTTAAAGATCTGTGTACAAAATTAGAGGCTGCTTCATATTGTGTTAAAAACTAGAAAAGCAGAAGAAAGCTAAAACAGGAGAGTGATAGAGCACAAGCTAAAGGCTGAAACATGAGCTAAGCTGTTCATGAAACTGTTCATTACAACCCACATGCAGCAGTTACACATTACACACTACTGATATGTCTCAGAGCACCAGGCTGTGAGTAGCGGTAAATGTAGCCAGCTACAAAACCACGGTACAAACTTACAAAGTTTGTGTATTGCCACATTTTAAACAACGGCGCCGTGTAACTGCTGATAAATACATTCACTTGTCTCATGTATCCGACAAAAAGTTATCTTGAACACAGAAAAGTAGTGTCAAAATGAAAATCTTATCTACTTTCACATTGAAAACAAATACATCACAATAGTTTGTGCAACTCCTCCTGCCGAAGGGATTCGCTGCAATCCACTTCATACAGATTCTCCTCTCAGCCACTTCAATAGATGTTATATTATGTCAGTTTTACAACAACAAAAACAACAACTTCAATTGGAGATTATGACCTTTTGTTGGTCAGATTAGTTCTCAGTTTGATGTAAATTAAATCATTTTATTCAACAAACAATGTCGTCAGCTGTAATTTAGAAACCTTATTCCCCACGCTTATTTTCAAAAAATGTCCGGTGCTCATACTTTTTTTTTTTTAATCAAAAATGACTCACATGCTTTGTTTTTTCATTACTCTAAAGACTTGGTTAATAATCTGGTGCTCTTGTTTAAAAGAGCAGATCAATCTAAAACATGTAAGGCTTTACTGCTATGATTTTGTCTGTTTCAGGTGATAGTCGGCCATGGAGAGCCAGCTCCTCGTCTCTGCAACAAGGACCCGTTCGCCTTGAAATCTCTCTCATATCTATCCCGCATCTTCCCCAGAGCTAAATTTGTGCTCATGCTGCGAGACGGACGGGCAACTGTTCACTCCATGATATCACGCAAAGTACGCTGGAGTGTCCACGTCTCACTTCCTCAAACACTTGTTGTTTCACTCACTTTTCAAGACTGCCAGCATGGCATTGATCACACCCTTTTATCGTAGGTCACATGTGTTTGTCTCTCCTCTCTTCATCCATCCAAAGGTGACCATCTCTGGCTTTGACCTGACCAGCTACAGAGACTGTCTGACAAAGTGGAGCAGTGCAGTGGAGACCATGTACAGTCAGTGCAGGGCAGCCGGAGAGAACCGCTGTCTGCCCGTACGCTATGAGCAGCTTGTCCTACGTGCGGGGGAGGAAATGAGGAAGTTGCTTCACTTCCTAGATCTGCCGTGGGACCCATCAGTGCTGCACCATGAAGAGCTGATAGGAAAAGCTGGTGGTGTGTCTCTGTCCAAGTGAGTCTCTGAAGTATGTGAGCATAAAGAGGAACCTATTGGCTCTTGTTCTGCAGTCGTGCAGGTTATCACACCTGAGTGCGCTGAGGTTTTCAGATATTTACTGCAAAGGCAGATTGCTGTTGCTGTGAGCTTTTTTTTTTGTTTTTGTGGTCAGAGCAGCAGTTTCAGATGCAAATATCTCAAAACCCGAGCACACTCAACTGAAACGATCTTTCTGGTTTTACCACAAGGGTTAAAGTTGGGGTGTGATTTTATCATCTTACACATTTTTTCTGTTCAGCAGCTATATAAGTCTATGAGTTGTTGCTTAGAATAAAAACAAACAACTTTTGCTCAGTGACGTGCAGTTTTGTTTGAAATTTAAATGTTTATCTTCTATATTCTGTTTTATCTATGAAATAAAAATCAAATTGTCCCTCAAAACTCTTCCCATTGATCAATGACAAATTTGGCATCCTCCTGCCAAATCCACAGGAGGGTTCAGAGTCAGGAATCATTAGATAACTCAGTCTACCAAGTATTCAATGATATTTTTGCCCTAAATTTACAGGAAAGACATTTATACTTTGGGAGAGTGGTTAAGACTTTAGCATCCACTCAGAGTAGTCAGCCAAAGATTATGCGGATCAGTTTAAGCTTACAGACCTCCTGCAGTAGACGTTTAATTTGTGTTGCTCCACTTATTTGTCATTGGGTAGGGTATTTATTTGCAGACTAGAAGCTCTGGGGATTTTGTGTGACTGAACCTGGAATTAAGTCCTGGAATTTGATAAGTTATGCAACAACTGGCACATATATAGTTTTCAGCGTCTTCAGAAAATGAATTGTCACAAATGTGCCACATTTTTTACCTGAATCCAGTGAATACACTCTTTGTCACTCACGCTGTTTCTCCCTGTTTTTAGGGTTGAAATTGTTTTAGGGATTTTAAATTTTTATTTAATATTAAGACAGACATGCAAATGTGAGAATAAAGATGCAACAGTATTTTCATGTCTCGATTTTTTTTATTTAGCCTTTATAACTTGAATCACAAGTGGTATAACACTTCTTTTAGCCATTTCCCAATGACTCATAGTAACAAGCTGTGTGTTTGACCTTGTGTACATTTGTGAAGGGTGGAGCGCTCCACTGACCAGGTGATGAAGCCAGTGAACACAGAAGCGCTCTCCAAGTGGGTTGGGAACATCCCCCCTGATGTGTTGAGCGACATGGCTGAAATCGCTCCCATGCTTGCTCGCCTGGGCTACGACCCTCATGCCAACCCTCCTGACTACACAATACCCCAACCTGCTCCACCTCCGTACAACTACTCTCAGGTGAGGTGAAAGAAAAGGAGCATACCTACGTCTCATCTTGGGAGGCAGACTGAAATAACAGGACATATGTTCACATTGTACTTTTGGGTTGTGTTTCCAGCTTATGCAACAGAACACACACAAAATAAAATAAACCCAGTTTTCACACGCAACACCTATATTTTGTGACACTCACCACAGCTCATGAACACTTAGACATGCGATTTACGACAAAACTCTTTTTTTATTTTCAGCCCTAAGGACTCTGACTTTTCTTTCCTCAGAGTTTGAAGGCAACAGAGACCCCGCACCCAAGCTAAGCCAGAGGAAAAATGAAACCATTTGCAAAGGGATGCACCTTAAACATGGACTTCCAGCTCAGCAGTACTAATTTCACCTCACAGGAATGATTTTAAATGTTCCATGTGTATTTTTGAATCATTTGTACGACTTATATGTGGTGTTGAGGTCATTACAAAGGTGGTGCAAGTAAAATACGGACTGATCATGTGTATTTGGGTTTCCATCTCTGCTCTAAAATCATGGGGATCACCTGTTACAGGAAGTTTGCTGCTTCTCACACCTCCTCCACGTTGGACTGACAGTATCGATCAGCGTTTTGACGCATCCCCTCACCTTGTACCTCAAAGTATTTCAACATGTTTGTACATTGTGATAAATTGCCACAAATGTGAATGTGTCATCAGACAATTCTCTCACATGCTGAGAGCTCAGTCCTGAACATGAAGCATAATGACTGTATATTTTTGAAGATGTACATTTATTTTCTTAATAAATTATTTTGGTGTTGATCATTCATTCAGGAATCTAAAGCTGTTTATTCTGAACTGAGGATTTTTGATTGTTATATATTGTTGACCATGAATAAATACGACTGTACATGTTTTATTTTGAAGCATTTTTTTAACTACTTATTCAGTTACAAATCCACTCCACTGCTGTGTGCATGCACGTGTAAAAGCCAGCTGAGTCCCAGCGCCCTCTAGTGACTCAAACAACACAAAATAGCTCTGCTTAACAATTCAAGAAGATAACTGCAATTTTTTTTCCACCTTATTCAAAACTTCACTCTAATTTGCTCTGTGAAAATAACTTCTTAGGAAACATTGTCAAACTGTCCGAATTGCCATTATGTTTCACTTAAATAAATAAAAACCCTGTGATCACTTGAGCAGTCAGTTATAAACAACAAAAAGTGCTGTGAATATTTAAGGTAAATAAAGCCACAATTTTGTCTTCTTTTTCAATATTCTACTTGGATCTTGGTGGATTTGTTTGATATTTACAATTCCAGATGGAGGATGCTCTGACATGATGGGGCACCGCAAAATAGTCGTATTGATGCCACACACTTGAGGATTATTAGGACAAATTATTGGTAATATCAAGCCTCAAATTACATCACATCCCCTGAGCATTCTGGAAATCAAAGCCCCTAAATAATCCTGATAAACTGATCTTTGACCTTTATGTTAGACCTACTTCTTATTTTCGTGTCAATCTCATTGTTGTCTTTCAGTGACATCGTTATGCCTTTTACACACTTTTTGTTTGTCTCCATTTCTGCAGACCTTTCTGTGGCAAAGAGTTCATCACAAACTTAGTGATATGAAGGAGATGATTGTTCAGCACCTCCTATTAAATGTCAACAATGTTTGTATATTGAAAAATCATTCACTAAAGTTTAAAAGAGATAATCACAAGTGCATACAAAGCATGAATGGAGGGAACACGAAAGTAAACTATTAAGTTTCACTGTAAGGAGTCCACTTCTTCATTTTCCCACAGTCTTCACACACTTACACACATTTGCCACTTTACCCCTGGCCTCATTAAGGTCCACGAGTTCCCGAGTGTGCACACTGGAATAAGGTGACTGAGTCAGCGGCACTATTTAATCTGTATCTACTGGTCTCTGGATATGAATGTAACAGGCATAGTGTTCAGTTCCTCTGAAGACATTTTGGGAGTGTGAGGAGACTCCAAAATGCCGCTGTGGATTGTATGGCGGACCGGAGTGGGCAGGGCTTCCGATCTGCACCTGATCATATACAACAAATACCTGGAGAACTGAGAAATACACGGACAGATGAAAAGAAAGAAGGCAACTAAGTGTAACGCGTGATGCAAAGCATAAACTGTATGTGTATAAACTCAAGGCTAAGAAATCATGTTCCTCTAAGTGGATGGAAGCAAACTTTCATAATTCATGCCATTAATGTTACCTGGTTGTTGAGCAGCACATAGATAAATGGGTTGAGGACGGTGCTTGTCTTTGCCAGAAGAGAGGGGATTAATCTTGCAGCAGGTGACACCATGCCAGGGCGTCCAAAGGAGGACAGCATCGCCACGACACCGTACGGCATCCAACACAAAACATACCCTGTCACCATGCAGACGACCGTCAGGAGTACACGGCCTTCTCTCTGATCAACAGAAGAAGTGTTGATTCCTGGGACCTCCAAATACATTTTAGACTCTTAATCTTAATTTAGCAAGGCGTACTGTGAAAAGGGATCCCTCAAAATATCTCTTTCATACCACACCACAAATCCCTGCATCACAAGAAGATCATGAAACCTTCAAGAGTGAATGAGGGAAATGTATATTTCCAGATTTTTGTGAAATCTCTCCTCAATGACCAAACTCTCATCCCACCACACTTATTGTTTTTAAATGCACAAAGCTATAGCCAAGCATTTGAAAACAAGCTGAAGTTATACACACTAGGATAAGCTTAGGTCAAAGGTCACTCACACAGCAAACTTACCTGTCTCGCAACCTCTCTAGCAGCCAGCAGGATCCTCCCATAACAGAAGAGCATCATTAGGAGAGGCAGAAGCAGGCAAAAGACAAACAGGCAGATGATGTAGGAGCGAGCAGCAGCTGAACGCTGATGCCACTGGATCGAACAAGTGGTTCCAGGAACTTCAGGCCCATAGCTACTCCATCACAAACAAAAAACACTCCAGTTTTTAAAGTGTCATGACATTTTCATTACTGTAGCTACAAAGGGGGATATGTGATTTTGATTTACATTACATCATCTGTTGAAATGAAATGTTTAACACTCAGACCTGCTCCAGCCAAGCAGTGGAGGTAGCGTCCAGACCAGTGAGTAGAGCCAGGACAAGGTGACAGCCAGTCGGGCCCTGCGATACTGAGAGGAGCTGGATGGGATGCTCCTACAGAGCAACATGGAGTAGCGCTCCAAAGACAACAGAGAGAGGGAAACCAGAGATACGATCCCTTACAGAAAGAGACACAAGCAACAAGTCAGGAAATTCATCTTTGGTTTTGTGACAAAATCTCAAATCACATCATGTAATCGATGCAATAAATATCACGTGTTGTAAAGTAAGCCTCACTAAACTTTCATTTTGACATAAGGGTGGTTATGTTTCCTTGTCCGAGAAAGGTGCTTTTAAGTAATGGATTGTTTTTACATTGTTAATGACTGTTAGAAGCTCAAACTGGGTGTTAACACAGTAAGCTAAACATTATTTAAAATGGAGGAAATATTACTTTTATTCATGTATCTTACATTTAGATATATCTAATCACTGTGGGCCAGAATTTTTTAACATATTCTTATTGATTATTTTTTTTATCACAATGTTTTAAACATGGACATTTTAACTGACAACACAAAAATGTTATCCCCAAAACCATGTGAAAACAAGAAAGAAAAAAAAATGTATTTCTCTCTTTCACAGTCTCACAAAACGAACTGTGTCTGGCCCTTGGACGCTTCAGAACAAATAAGACCCCCCACGATGAAGCCGGATATCATTGTATCAGTTCTCATCATTTCACGCGGGAGAGTTTCCTTATCCTCCACTCACCGAAAAGCGCGTTTGAGAAACCGTACCACTGACACCCATAGGAGCCTGTCAGCCACCTGCCGCGCACGCTGGCCGCGAAGCTGAGAGGAGTCCCAAAGATGCACACGAGCAGGTCACTCCAGGAGATGTTCATGAGTAACAGGCCCGTGGGAGTCCGCAACCGTGGAAAGCGCGAGAATACCAGCAGGATCAGGAAGTTACCGAGGAAGCCCAGGACCAGGATGAACCCGAGGAGCACTGCTGCAGAGATACGACCCGCACGGCTGAGCTCAGTGGCGGCGGTGGGATCAGAGCTGTGTCCGGAGGTGAGATTCCCACTGAGCTGGTTCACCATGACGAGGACGGCACATACGAAATATTTAACTACTCCATATGTGTAGATCAAAGCATAGAGCCTGAAAAATCGGGCGTGAGTAATAGCAGTGACTAACAGTTAATATAACATATACCTACAGTTACTTTATTCCGATAAAAAACAAACTTTCAAACCCTCAGTCAGAGCAGGGACACACTACAATGGCAAACAATCCAACTCCAAGGTTTTCCATGGGAGACCGTCAGAGACTGTTTTGACATGTCTGTATTCTGCTTTGTTACTCCACTTTCTTGTTGACCAGATTGCAGACCTAAATAACTCAGCCAGCTTATTAATAATAAAAAAAAGCTTAGAGCCAGAGCCAGGAACAGATTCACTGATGCTGAAGACAAAACTGATAAAACATCAACATTTAAGTGCAATTTGTGTTCTGAAAGCCCTCCTTAAAGACTTTTGTAGAATATATATGTATATATAAATATGTGTGTGTGTGTGTGTGTGTGTGTGTGTGTGTGTGTGTGTGTGTGTGTGTGTGTGTGTGTGTGTGTGTGTGTATAAAAGACTTGATTCCTCATTGTACATTGCTGTTTTGGAATGACTTACTTATGGTTTGGTCACTACCAGGGCAAAATTATACATAAATGCTAGATCTAGTTTTAATATTCTAAAAAAAAAATGTATTTGCACGTATTGGGTATGGATATATAAGGTACAAAAACAGCATAGGCTGAAGAATCAGGATCTGGCTGCTTCTACGAGGACTGAGCTCTACAGAGGAGTTAGGACCGTTTGCAGCTCCTTGAATCTCACAATATGCTATTTCGCATATGTTTAGGCAAGGATTCAGACTGGGGAAAAAAATGGCATTTTTACCACACTACTACGGACTATGGGATTTGGATGGGACTGTTCCACCTCTTCATACAACTTCTACTTGTGTAATGTTAACGGGTACTTGGGTCTGAGGACAATTGCAGGATTGCATGGAGCAAAAAGTGGCGTACATCCCAGACTAGGCACTTGTCAATCACGGAGATGACAGAATCATATCATTTTAACTGACTTTAACTCAATTCACCTCCTGTAGGGAGAGACCTGAAGAGAACCTGTGCGAACAGAAGGAGAAAACTGGCTGCTTGTGTCTGAAAGGTTGAGAGTCAAGCAAGGGGACGATGGCTTGGGAGAAGAAACAGAATATAGAAGTGTTAAAAGCAGAGTCCTCTCCTTCATGCCCCTCCTATCTCTGTTTTTCTGCCCTTTGACTATTTTATTTATTCATTCATTCTATTATTTATTTATTTATGGAGGGGTTTCCCTTATTTCATTTCCTCTTCGTTTCTGCTTGTCCAGTTTTCAAGTCAACTCCTGAAAAGACAGAGACAATGCCTGGTTATCTATTTTCTGCTGTAAAGGAGTATTCTAAAATAAACAGTTTGAGGTCATTATTCTAATTGGAACTTCCAGCTTTCACAGTGTATCTGTGGTTTACTAGTTTGCATGATCAAGGGCTTCATCATCTTCTGTGTCTTGTTTTGCTCGTCCTGAGGAGGGTGGAATTGATGTTACTTTTATCAAAACAATTATTGGAGATTTATTCTAAAGGGTAAAAAGAAAAGAAACGTTATATTTCAGCTTGTGTAGTAACATTTCTGTTATCATATGCACATGGGTTTGAACATATGTATGTATGTATGTATATGGGCATGTGTATATGTATGTGAATAAATATGTGTATGAATGGGCATATGTATACATTAATGAATATATAGAAATATTTATATTTAGTCTGAGGGATGAGAGTTTATGAGCTGACATATATTATATTGTGAAAAGAAAAAGTTTTGTCGCCTTTGGGGAGCCCAGTACTATTTTCATACTCAAAACAAATGAATAAAATAATCTGATCTTATTTTCTTCATGTTTTTGTTTGTTGACTGATGAATATTTGCTTTCTACTGTCTACAGCTGCAGTGGTTTTCTTTTATTATTTTTGCTCTGTTTTGCCTCGTAAATAAAACTACTATTGGAAATGCTATAACACAACCTCTGCTGTTTTAAAAATGGTATATGCCGCAATGTTGAATGTTTTACTATCCAGACTGTAGTGCCCTTGAGCAGGAGACAACTTCCTCACACAACTGTAGAAGCAAACAACTGAATCACTCATTGTTAATGTATTATTTTAGTCATATCTTGATTGTTACTATCTCTACCTCTATGAATTAATAGTACTTCCTATATGAATTCTAACTTAACTGGTTTGTACGTTTGTTTACTTGTTTTTTAATTTCATTGATAGTAGATAACTTTTTATTCATAATACTTACAATGTATTCGTCATAATTATCTTAATTGTTATTATCACTATCTTTATTCATAATAAAACAATGTAAATCCTAACCCATTTTTTTGTTTTTGTGAACCTGAGGGATGTCTTTTGCTTGTAATAGTATTTGTGCACTTGGGTGTGTGGTCATGCAAACCATATATTTGTTCAAGGTCGGGAAAATACAAAATAAACAATGTTGGGATAAAAAATAAGGCATAGCAGAAATGTCTGGATCATTTTTCTCGTTCAGTTCGCGAGCGATGGCACATTACGACGTATCGGTGACGTATACACGAACGGCGTTTCCGTAGCAACTGGGGCCGGTCCGTTAACCGCAGCGACCACTGTGCGCTGAACTATCGGATCCTTACCGAGGAGTAGTGGGGACTGTCGTCGGTAACCGGATATCACCTCTGTTGTGCGAGGCGTACAGACACGGGGGCGACGCAGTACCGAGGGGGCGAGCCCGCAGCGCCGTGCGGAGATGCTGAATATGTGGAAAGTCAGAGAGCTGGTGGACAAAGCGTGAGTACCGAGGCGCAGGTGGAGCCGTTGTCTCCGGCTAAGTCGAAGCTAACCGGCTAGCTGAGCTCGGCGGCTTTAGCCCGGCAGCATCAGCAGCTTTCAGAGGATACGGGCCGTGACGTCACAGAGATAGCCCCTCAGCTGGTAGCTCCTCTTAGCTGGAAAACTGCCAGTCCTCTGTCTTGAAGAAGGACTAGAGATTCTCATTTTCCAAACGCGTCATTTATTGAACAGTAACCTGTGTTGGTTCGCACAAGACACACACATCCACAAACGCTGCACACTCCATTCGGATCCTGAACGAAAGCTATCCATTGAGCTAATCCTGCTAGCGGTGCTAAGCTCAGGTTGTGTAGTGGTCCTGTGGGTGCTGCTGCTGCAGAATCACGCCCTGTCCCACCCCGGCGATACCCGCTTCTTAAGCTCAGCACCCACACTCATTATATCACGGTTAGGTAGGCGGGGGAGTTGAGATGCTATCTGGATTGTGAGATAACTGTCTGTGGGTGGTGAATTTCTTACAAATTAGCCTCTGATCATGTCCCTTCGTGTAGCTGCGCTGCAACGAGGCCCATACCCCCATGGTCCTGGTCAGTTAGGAAAACAAAGCTTGTTAGCTTAACACATCCCACTGTGGTGGACTTTGCAAGGATTTTTCCTGTAATGTACCAGCCACTTTTGGGTATCATGTGGGGCAACAGCCCCCAAAATGTAAATAATAAGTTTTAATCCTTATTTTTAGTGTTTTTAAAACGGCCTATTTCAAAGTCTAATCTGTTACTGACCCATAGACAAATTTTATAACAGGCTCTCTGATCATTCATTATTTTAAATCCAGCAAAAACTAAAGAATTGACCATTGATTTTATTAGTCATCTCTCACCCCTGTAATTATGAGGGGCAGTGAAACTGAAATTGTACTGGAGTATAAGTGTCTTGGAAATAATTGACAACTAATTGACATGGAACCCCAAGACAAATGCAAGTTATGCAAATGCTCAACACTGCTGCTATTTTTAGAGGAAACTAGGAAATTTTAATGTGGACGGCAAGTTTTTTTTCATTGAAAACGTGCCACCTTTTCTTATTCGTTGCTGGGGTGTAACACGGTCTCTACCGTACAAGAACAAGTTGAACAGTAACTCGGAAGCAAATGTACAGAGTTTCTAAGCCAACAAGATCACAGCTGACCCTCTGCATCCCCTTTGGGCAGATGTATAAACTCTTGACCTTGGGCTGCAGGTACAAAATGCCCAGAATAAGGACAAAAAGAGGCATTTCATCCTTTGTACCACGCAGTATTCAGCTGCTTGGCACCCTGCACTTTTTAAAATTTATTTATTAACGTGCTGATATCCCGCTCTGAATCAGGTGTTGCTGTACTATGTTTTTTTTAAATGTATTCTGAGGTATTGTCTTGTGAATGTTTACTTGTATTGCGTTTTTATGCTCTCTGTTAGACAAATTCCTCTTGAGACAATGAAGGTTTCATTCATTCAAAGAAAAAAACTCAAGTAATAGAAAAACTTTGCTGAATAAAATACTGCTATATAAAGGATAAAATGAGGAGAAAAATCATTTTACATTTACACAATTAAGCGAGTAAGATAACACCTCTCTGTAAACCTCTCGACTAGACCATAAAATACACATCAGGGAAATGAATGGGTGGTTTGTAACAATGTTCCCCAAACAGAAAGTGTAGTGAACTAAAAGACTGGGTTTGTTTAATCCTCTGTATTATTGATCTACCTCAAAGAGCTGGTGATGGTGGCCTTGCTTTACTGCACATTTATAGTCATACTAATATAAGCTCATGTTGTTGTATTTTTTGGTAATAAACGGAGGCAGGCTCATTCATCCTGTAATGTTCAGATTCTTTTTAGTTTTCTCTAATGAAGAGGGTTGGAGCCTCGAAGAGTAAGAGAGAGGGGTTGGAAAAGTGTGGAGGAGCAATGATCAGCAGGAGTCTGGATTAAAAAAGAAAATGTAAAACAGACAGAGTGTGAAGATAAGAGAAATAAAGGATGAAGTGGAGAGGCCAGAGAGTTGTGTTTCTCATGAACAGATGTAACACAGGAAAACAAACACAGCAGCAGGTGAGCTCACAGAAACAAACCAGACAGGAAGCCGGCAGTGCTCTTGGGGAGAAGTGGCTGTGCTTGTCTCTCAGTTTTACACTCTACCTATATTTGCACACTCATATTCACATATATGCTACTATAATCATTGCCTTTATTTTTAAATCAGATAAGTTTTCTATTATATGTGTACATACAGTGACAAATGTTTCAGACAGGCAGTTCTGTCTTTCATTTTCCAGTGTATTCCGTCTTAAATGTGACTGTGTTACGCTTGACCATTGATAGTTTGAATTAGGTGTAATTTGTCTTTCTTTGAACTTTAGTAATTGAAGGAAATCTATGTTTGTTTCAACAGCACTAATGTGGTTATGAACTACTCAGAGATTGAGTCCAAGGTGAGAGAGGCAACCAATGACGACCCCTGGGGGCCCTCTGGACAACTGATGGGAGAAATAGCAAAGTATGTCATGCCTCGTTTGATACAAGGGCTTAAATTTGTTGTATGAGAGCTTTCTCTTTTTCTCTTTCTGCTTCATCTGATACTTGATGGGTCTTCCCAGCTCTGAAATATGCGTGACTGTGTTTATGTGTAGATCCACCTTTATGTACGAGCAGTTCCCCGAGGTGATGAACATGCTATGGACCAGGATGCTGAAAGATAACAAGAAGAACTGGAGACGTGTCTACAAGGTACAGTAACACTGTGGATGAAAATAAAAAGATTTCACTCATTGTTAGATTCTTGTCCACTGAAACTTTTAATTTGAAGCTACACCAGGATGTTAACGCGACAAAGTGTGTCTCAAAGTGTGTCTCAAAGTGATGTGATGCCATGTTTTAAGATGGGTCATTGTATTATGGTTATTCAACCTGGCTCTTTTTCATTCCTGTATGGTTGAATGTGTAAGTTGTAATTACATCAGGCACAGAGTAGGAGTTCTCTATTGTGCTGAAGCAGTTTCTGCTGTTCTGCATATGTAGTGTGAGATCTTGATGTCTTTCTTTACCTCCTCCTGTGCAAGGCTTTACTGCTGCTGGCCTATCTGATCAGGAACGGCTCTGAAAGAGTCGTCACTAGTGCCAGAGAACACATCTACGACTTGCGATCTCTAGAAAATTACCACTTCATTGGTGAGTCGAATAATTAAAATAAGAATGCCACTGCATCTTTGTTCAAAACTTCACTCTGAATTCCTTTTCGGGGAGTATAAGCGTCATATGCTCAGTAACATTGAGAATGCATATTTTTGATCATGATTGGTCCTTTTGTCTCTCTGTTGTCTGTGTGTGTTTTCCAGATGAGAATGGCAAGGATCAGGGTATCAATGTGCGTCAGAAGGTCAAGGAGATGGTGGAGTTTGTCCAGGATGATGACAGGCTGAGAGAAGAGAGGAAGAAAGCCAAGAAGAACAAAGATAAATACATTGGAGTGTCCTCTGACAGCATGGGAGGAGGAGGAGGAGGTGGGGGAGGAGGAGGAAGCATTAAAAACTGTAAGTCATTTACATATTTTTTGAAGGCTTTGTTCACATGTGAATTGAAATGATAATACCATTTCCAAAAACCTGAATGAAATAATAAGATCCTTGTGCACAAGAACTATTAATAAGTACAAATCCATGAATTGAGGGAGTGTTTGCAGGTGTTATTTATGTGAATTTCTTTGTCCTTTCAGCTACTGAGTTGGATCGAAGCAAGTGGGATGAAGACTGGGACAAGAGCAGAGGGGCTTTCCCTTTCAGCGAGAAGCTTGGAGAAATCAGCGACAAGATAGGCAGCACCATTGACGACACACTCAACAAGTTTAGAAAGAAGGAACGGGATGACTCACCGGACAGAATCAGGTAAAAATTCGCACAAATGTTGTCCATGTGCACACATTTCCTCTATTTTAGTAGTTTTAAAGTGTACAGAAGGAGCCTGTGACTTGAACTGCACACCTCTCTTGTTGTAGAGCTAATGATCATTTCGCAATTGCTAGTTTACTAAATTGTTCTCTCATGTCCACGATGCCTCTCAAAATTAAACAATTACCCTAAAACATTTCTTTGTCACAAACGGAGTCAGGATGTGCTTTTCAGGTTTCATCAGGTCATTGAAGAAAATTGTGAAAAAAAAAACTGTAAACCATGTTTACAGATTTCCCTCTTCCTTAAATTTGAGGTCTTGTTAATTATTTCCTGATGCTTGACAAATGTAGTCTAATGTTTTTAAAACTATTGAAATGTGTTAAACATCTTCTTACATCATTAATCTTAAATGAGTCATTACACAACCAAACCTATGCAGACATACAATAACTGCAGAGCAAAAAAAAAGGTCACCGGCAAATCTCCTCACTGCGACTTGCCATATATCCCTTGTCTTGTTGCCATAGTGACAACGAGGAGGACAGAGCATCGAGAAATGGACGGCAGGAAACTCTTGAATTTAAGGATGAAGAGGAGACTGTCACTACGAAGAGCATCCAGATCACACAAGCTACAGAAACCACAACCACCACCACACGGAAACGCAGCGGAGCAACAAGCAGTAAGACCCTGGACCTGGGTGCTGCAGCTCACTACACAGGAGACAAGAGCCCCGAGGAGAAGGTGCTCACACACACTCCTTCTTTTCTTCATGTACGACACAGTACATGATTACTCACTTTCTGTCTCTGCCTTTTCAGTCTTCAGTCAGACAGTCCTCAAGTAGCGGTCTAGCTGACCTGCTAGTAATCGACCCTTCATCCAATCAGAGCTCTGTAACAGGTAATACACAAAGACAGAGAGAATATATGTTGACAGAACATGTGTCAGCTCATACTTTCTTGTATAAAAACATGTTTTCCTCATTCAGGTGGCCCCTCAGACCTCATAGGTGGCTTTGCTGACTTCACCTCTCCTGCAGCGTCTGCCAGCCTTCCAACCTCCACTGGTAAACCTGTTCTTCCTTTTCATTGCTCATTATGTTGTGAACTCAAGATGTTTCACAACACTCTTATATTTCCTGGTGTCACAGGGAGATCATGGAAAAATAAGTGGTTGCAGGCATTTTTGTTCTATTAGACTGTAAATGAACCTACGTCTTTTATGGTAACAAATGGGTTAAAACAAGGCTGCCTCTATGGGAATGTTCTGATGGATCTTCATACAGGATCAACAGTACTAACAATTTTAACAGTCAGCTCAATCAGTGGAAATTTCCACACTTGAGCACTGACATTTAGTCATTTTACCAGGAATATGTAACATGGAAATAAACAGCCCTTTCACAGAGGGGTTCAAAGTTTAAGTGCATTTAAAGTTCATAATCAGCTGCTGAATTAAATAACTGGAAGGGCGTAAAGCCCATGTTTAGTGTGCCAACCGCCTTGTGTTCTGAAATAAGTTCTATTTGATGTTTACAAGTTGTAAATCACAGGGTCTATCTTTTTTATAACTTTCTATTAGACGTGTTTTCACCAGTGACAATACAAAAGGGAAATATAACAGGACATCATGCAGTTTTCCACTTTTTTCCCTTTTTTTAAAAATTCCCCCCTTGGTCCCTTCCAAATCGAAGCAGAATACACAGAAAGACAAAACAATAAGAGATAAAAAAGAGGGGGATCTCATTCAGCACAATCAAATATGGCGGTCAACAATTCTGTGTAGGTGTAGTGTGTTTACAGCTAAGGAAAATGCGTCTCCTGGCAAACAGGGTGGTAACAGAGCCTATCTTATAAAGGGAAAAAATGACAGTTCGCTCACTGTTATTGCACATAAACAGATCAGTTTCACTTATAGATGAATTTTATAATAACTAAACATCTGTCTTTCTCTTTGACAGCTGCTCCATCATCTAATGGGAATGGTGAATTTGGAGACTGGAATGCATTTTCAACCAGCCAGCCAGCCTTGTCCAGCTCTGGTCCCACTCAGCAGGTCACTGACCTGTTTGGCAGTGTCCAGTCACCCTCAGCCCCTGCCTCAAGTTCTGCCCCTGTTCCACCTTCTGCAGAGCTCTTTGACCTGATGGGAGTTAACCACCAGCTAACCAATCAACATACAACGCTGAGTGCCTCTCAGAGTCTGACTTTCTCTTTGGGGGGGTCAACACCAGGAGCATCTGTTGCTGTGCCCAACATGCCACTTTCTCGCTCCCAACAGGTGGGCTTTGCACAGATCAAACTGAAGCCTCAATAAGAAAGGAAAAGATCATCTCTGTACCAATAATCTAAATATATATATTGAGACTTGACAACAAACATTGTCCTCACCTAATATATTTTTAAACAATTTCAGAGCCTGGGAGGCATGACAACCCAGCAGCCTTTAGGACAACAACAGAAGGTTGGGGGTCAGGGATCATTAGGTTCAACCTGGTCTGATCCCTCCGTCAACATCAGCCTGGACTTTTTATCAGCGGGCCTCAACCCCACAAAAACGCCTCCCACACTCAACAACATTATCCAGCAACAAGGTAATATTTTTTGTACCGTAAGCGGAAACTTGTCTGCATTTTGTTTGAATGTTTACTCAGAGCTGAGACGTATGTTACCTAAAAAAAAGTGGTCCTGTATTTTCTATGATTTAAAACTTAATCTACTTTTACCTTGAGACATGGCACTCTTGGAGGCATTTGACTTTCAAAAAAAATGAATGACATTTAATAACAGAGCTGACTTAGATTGTGCCTTTGAAATAAAGAATGCTGTGCTTAGACGTTACAGTTAAAGATTCATCCCACAGTGTTTTGGCTTTAGCTGTGTTTAATGAAGCTGAGTATAGGGTCAGGGACATGCAGTGAGCACACGCAGCAGAGTCAAGGCCAAGATAAAGCCTGATCATGCTGAATGCATCCTCCATCATGTAAGCAGTGCTTGCTCCATGAACAGAAGCCATTTGGCCAGTGTTGCATTTGCGAAGGAACATTTAATACCAACACCAAAATAGAGAGCACAAAGTACCCCCCAAAAAATCAGATAAAATGTGAAATACTACTGTCAATCAAACTTTCAGCAAATTCATTTAATTTATTCCTTCTGATTTGGTAGATATCCATAGAACTAAGGATGTCTGAAAAAGTCTGAAAGTGTCACAAAGATTTTTCTTGCTAAACCTTTCATTTATGTCAAATGAATGAAGTACCAAAGTGGGGCAGGTAGATGTCAGTAAGCATGGAAAAAAAATGCATATTTAATATAATCTAAGATATGAACTTTATATTAACTCATATCTTTTCAGGTGTGCTTCCTGTTAACCTTTTGGCCCAGAACTTTGGTGGACTGAACCTCAGCTCCCCACCTCACGTGACACCCATCAGACCACCAGCCAATCCCATGATGTCAGGCAGTCCCATGACAATGGGCATGCCTGCATCCATGGCAACTGGCATGCCCGCTTCCTTGGCAGCAACTATGCCCCCGTCAATGAACACAGGGAGTGTAGGGATGGGTGGCATTCCTGTAAACCAAGGCATGATGGGAATGAACATGAGCATGAATATGGGCATGGCCACTCCAGTGATGATGGGTGGTATGGGGATGCCAGGAGTGGGGATGGGCCTGGCACATTCGATGACCCCAGCAGTGGTTCCACCCAAACAAGATGCCTTTGCTAACTTCGGCAGTTTTGGGAAATGAACAAGTGCAACTAGGTGTGTGTGTGTGGGTGTGCGCGTGTGTGTGTGTGTGTGTTTGTGTATATATATGTGTGTGTGATGTTAGAGGACAACATGAGGACTGCTTTACTTGAAAGACAACCTTGCATGTAAACGTCTCTGCTTCCTCTCTTTGCTGGCACCAAGTCGGCACCAGTGATTTTTCTCAAACTGAATCTGTCGACTTAAGTAGAGGGAGGGTGGAGCAACCACTGATGCCCCTCACCCAGCAGCTATCTGATGTGTGAAATGGTGTCACAGAGAGGACGTCCCAAAGGCAGGGAAGATGTCAACCCACAGCCTTGAGTCATTACTTCCCTATGGGGAAAGGATTATAAAATGAGCCCTTGTTACCATGAAAACACAGAGCTTTAGTGTTTCTCTAACTGCACAGAGAAAGCGATCAGTAAGGTTAACTCAAATGAAAAGAACGGCCTTAACTATTATTATAGACTGAGACATCATTTTATATGAGTTTAAAAAAACTCTATCACAAAATTTAAGCCATGACATAATTGTCAGGGGTGGGTCGAATACTCTCACCCAATGCCAACAGTTACCATCTGAAGTACAATGATTTTTTCCACTATTTCTCCAGCAGATGGCAGAACGAGGGTAAACATTGAGAGAAGACTTCTTGAGCCATATACTGTCACATAAAAATCTCAAATGTAAACCCCTCTCTTTTTCATTAAGCTCTTAAAAGCTCAAACTGACTCCGTTTGTTGCTATTTAAAAAAAGACAAGGTGAGGGAAGCATTTTTTCCTCTCAAATTACATCCTCTCAGATAGAAGCCTGGTGAAAAAGTCAGTCAATATTCACTCTGGATACTATTAGAGATTTTTTCTCCCCTCAAATCCCCACTTAGCAATTTTGTCACTTCAAAAACTGGTGTAACACTTGATGATGTAGTGGTAGGTGCAAGCATTGCTTTAAGACACACGTGTATCATGTCTATCTACTTTTACATACAGATATCAGTGGAGGTTAAAGATATTGTTTTTTAAAGAGTATTTTCCAATAAGCTACAGAGAAAAAAAAGGTACAAGACAGCCACTGTCTATAAGAAAATATCATTCTCCTGCCCTTTACCATGAAAACATCACACTTAAAAAAAAACATCTACATCTGAAGTCCAATAAAATAAATTGGATGATTTTTTTGTGAGTTTTCATTAATTATTTGTATGGCCAGAGGAGACCAGTATAACGGTTTATGGGAAGTCTCAAGTTAAGTTTGTGTGAATGATTCCAGAGAAAATGAATGAATGGATGTATGTGCCTGTGTGTGGGTATAGTTTCCTCTGTTTGATGTGCAAACACAGCTAAGCAGAGCCTGTTGTCATTTTCTGAGGCCCTGAACTCCAAATGACCAAATCTTTATTTTGTTACTCTCAGAAGGATGATTTCATAGCAATGAGTTGAACTTTTTATTAGTTAAATTTAAAGTTATGTTTAAATGGCAGAAAGCTACTAATAACATAATTCAGTAGATAGGAATCATGTTTTTGTTTCTTATATTGGAACGGCTCATTTTATTTGATTTTACGCTATATTTTCTGTACTTCATTCAACATTAAATTAAATTATAACATTTTTGACTCTGTTCCTCGTGTCATTGTGTAAATGATTTTCAAAGAACATATTAACAGCATAGACTGTATAAAACAGATTAACAGTCTAAAAAAGCACAATAAAATTACATCCCCTGATCACTATTCCAAGGTTAAAACAGACCAAAACTACACTACAGCCAAAAATTATTAAACAAAATTGTAAAGGGACTGTGAGGACTTTCTATATGATTTTGAAAATGTCTCAATTGTAGATACCTGATCATAATCCCCACTGTATAACGGGGTTATCAGCGCAAAATTTCTTGATACTGATTCCTTGCTTCCTGATCAGAACTGGACTAGATCATATTAATTTACCACATGGTGAAGTCTCTAAGACAACACCACGCCGCTGACCAGTGAGAAGTGCAGTCTGTGTATTTTCTCTGCTGAAAACAATTTCTGTGATGATTAGTAGTTATGGTGGAAAAGGAGCTGGACATTCTGACAGAAAATAGACAGAGGAGCAGAAGGAGGCTAAGCAGGAGAGAGATGGAGCGTAAGATACAGGCTAAAACACAAACCAAAGGCTAAAATATAAGTGGGCAGTAGCGCTAAATGTAGCCGCCCACTAAGCTACCATACAAACTGGCAAAGTTTGTTTGTTGTCACATTTCAAACAACAGCACCACGTAACTGTTAATAAATACATTGCCTTGTTGAAAAGAAAAGGAAAAAGTTATCTTGAACAAAGAAAATTAATATTAATCAAATGACTTTCACCTCCCAAACAACATGAGGACAGTTTGTGGGTGTCTTCCGGCCAAAGGGAGTCGCTGTAAACCACTTTATACTTGTGGTGTTCTCCCCACAGCCACTTTAACTAATAAACCTTCTTGAACTAGTTATCTTATATCGAAAACAAGAGGTTGATACGGAAAAAAACACAAACTGGAGAAAAATGCTAACGTAATATCGTTGCATTGCGTGGAAACCCTGCCGTACGTCATTAGGACTTCGACGTCGCGAATCATCAACTGTTGTCTAGACAACTGCCAGTTAATATCATATGATTAATAAATGAATTCTGAAACCTAATGTAGACTATCCAACAAACTTAACGAGGAACAGTTAGTGGAAGAAAAGAGTCAGTGCAAGGCCCAGCTAAAATGTGGAGACCACAACCGTGTTATCAGAGCAGAGATACCGGTCAGGAGCCAACGGCGACCGCCTCTTCGTTATTCTACAACATCGACGTCGACGAGCTACGGCCGTCGCACCAGGTCAAAAGTGAAGCCGAGACTTTGGGAAACCACAGCTCCGATTTTGAAACAAGATGCGGGTATAGCCATGGAAAGTTACCCCCTATATCAACTTTTTTTAAGCAACCTCAACTGCAACCGCACACACTGGTGGAGCCCAGGAGAAGTAAACGCGGCAGGGACTGGACCGGGTCGGAACCGGTACTCCCGAACTGTCAGCATCAGGGTGGAGGGGTCGCTGGAGACCTGCAGGTGACCGGGGGTCAGACTTTTCAACAGCCCTTTACAGGCAGGGGGCAGCAGAGCCAAGATCCAGCCCCGCCGGCTCAAACCTCAGCCGAACCAGGGTGTAGTGGTGGTCGGGTCACCAGTGCCAACAACCAGGGAACGTCAACGGAGCAAGGTGAAGTATTTTTCCTCGGGGCTTTTAAGTTAGGGTGACCATATTCTAGAAACCCCGAAAGAAGATCACCAACCTGGACTCGTGGAGAGAATACCCAAATATACTCAAAGATATTAGCTTCATAACCCTTACAATTATTTAAAACACTAATTTTCTGAGTGAAGTTCACATTGTCTTTGATATCATTAGTGATTTATTATTTATCTGCAGTTGGTCTGTAAAGTGCATTTACACTTCAGCATTTTCTGTTTGAGAGATCAAGTCTGAGCAATCCGGGAAATTTTGGGTAATTTTATAACTCCCACCCACCCAAGGCTGAATTTTACCGCCACAAAGGAGGGCATCCAAAGAGCATGTTCGGTCACCCCACTATATGTGATATCTGTGGGAAATGTAGGCTACAGAGGCAGAAGAAAAACAGTAACTGAAAGAAAGTGAAACTAATGCAAAAGTAGAGCTTTTTTTAAAGTGATTCGTTTGTCTGGTCATAAAAAGCTTAAATTTTCCCTTCACATTACATCACAAATTATTTTACAATCATTGACTCCTTTCTTAATTTGCAGATGACACCGATTTTCTATCAAAGTTCTGGCAAGACAAGAGCGGGTACATAAAACGACCAATGAATGCCTTCCTGGTGTGGTCTAAAATCCGCCGGTGTGCTCTGAAGGAGCAGAGTCCTGGAGCTCACTTGGCTGACCTCAGTGTTTATCTGGGGCATGAGTGGTCCAAGCTCAGTGAAGAGGAGAAAAGTCCATACTATGAAATGGCAAAGAGACTGAAGCAAATACACAAGCGGAAATTCCCTGGTATGGACACAAACACAGCCGTCAATGACTGAGGGAAAAGGGCTGTTCTCTGTGGGTTGTTTTTGTGCATTATATGTCTGTTTTAAGACATAGCTCTCAGATTTTTCCCATAATTCCAGATTATGAGTATCGCCCTCGGAAGAAGAAAAGCAAGCAGTCATTCCCTCCAAGGCAGACAGGAGGACAGGGCACCACCTCATGGCCAATTCCTTCACAGTCTGGGTTTCAAGGCCCTGGTATGAATGCTTGGCCAGCTATGATGCCCCACACAGCGGGTTGCTATTGCTGCCCTTCTTTTTATCAGTATATCCCAATGGACCCATTTTCAAGTAGGAACATCCAGTCTGCAAGGTTTGTGAAAAACTGCAGCTATCCAGGGCTGATTTTTTTTCTTTGTTTGCTTTGAAGAGTTCATTCAAGAAATTTTCCAATTTCAATTTTGTGTTTTTACATCAGGGTTTTCAACAGCTCCGAACATACCTGCAGTACAATGAGGGAAGAGGCGAATTACCAGAATTATTACCCACAGATGGGTGACAGCAATCTGGCCTCTCCTTACTACAACCAGCAGGAGCATTACATGGTTTATAACCATCATGAATATATGATTGGCTCCAACTCAACACAAGAAAAGCTGAAACCCACTGGTATTTGCACCAGTCAGCAGCATTCAACCAACCACAAGATGGACTTTAAATGTGATGATTATGTTGATGTGGTTGGACTGCACTAGGAAATGTTAAACACTCAGAGGGTAACTCCAGAAGTGACATTTTGTTTGATGTAAAATTAAGACGTTAACAACAAAGTCTGCTAAAATATAATGCACACATAACCTGATTACCTCCTTTAACAAATTAATGTAAATTCTGTCAGCTACTTCACATGAAAGCCATTACATTTACCATGGCCTGTGTTCTCTAGGTCAATTTAAGCAGTTAACATTTTTCAGATTTGTTGTCAACACAATATTAGTAGGACAAAAATCATTAAAGAATTAAAAAAAGATTCTTGATTTTATTGACCACGTAATAATAGGCCTGATACTTTATGTGTCTGCATTACGCGCAGGGATTGAAATATGAAGCAATATTCAAGCTCTGCTCATCTTTGTGAAAAGTTTTGATCAGTAAGCTATAGGTGGTGAAGACACTTTCATTTGCTTTTGAGACATTACAGTTTTTTTAGCACCCTCCTTGAGAAAGGCTATTTAAAAAAGTACCGTTATATATCAATGACAGACAAAAAGGAAATATTTTCCATTATCCTGGGGTATTGATACTCTTTAGTAAAAGTTGAAAGGATCACACAGTTTTCTTTTTCAGATTTCATTTTATTTTAAGACGAGAATATCTACTTTAAAGGAATCTGGATATAACAAACACTACATAGGAAGCAAGTTCAAAAGGGACTAAATGTATGGAAACAAAGAAAAACAAACAAATTCAGTGGAAGCAAACAAATCAATGAAAATGCACACACTCATGCAATCAAAGATACTGAAACAAATAAACTTGATATGTAAATAAAATGAAAGCTTCCACACTTATGGAGCTACAGGCAAGATGGCAAAATACCTAGAAATAGGTTATTATGAAACAATGTAGTTACAGAACAGGAAACTTACGATGAAATGCAGTAGAATAGAAAAGAATCGAATAGAAATTTATTGCCATTTGCAAAAGTACAAGGCAGTACAGGTACATTGGACTCTTTTGTGCATTTCTCTCTAAGTCAGCTTTACAAAAAAGTTAAAAGAATACATAAAATCGTATAGCACAGAAAAGACGAACAAAAGAGCGTTAGATATAAAATATTAATAAAATAATAAATATAAAAATAAATAGGTCATGTAGCATGTAAGTACAAATGAAGTAAAATATACAGACGCTATAGTCTGTATTAAAGCAAGGATGCAATACAAAAACTACAAAAATTAAAAGAAAAATTACAGAGGCGGCAGAGGACCGAACAAAAAAGTATGGTTCCTTGTCCCTTATATTATGTAAATATGCAGCGTAAAATAAACCAATTTTGTTCAACTCCGCAGGGAACAATAAACCTCTTCACCCTCACAGCATTAATAGTCAAGCGGAGATAATGGATCAATCAGTAACTGAATGCTATTGAAACTAGTTGAACAAAGACATCGCTACAAAACGAATCCCAAACGGACCAATGAGAGCTCAACCAAGCCTCTGTAATGATATTTCTACCCAATCAGAGCTTTTGTTGTGGATTCTATGATATGATTGACATCACAGTTTGACGAATGGGAAGAGCAGTTTCCTTTTAGGGGCGTTTCCAGGAAGAGAGTGGTTACACTTTCCTGTAATGGCGGACCAGGCAGAGAGCGAGACTATCGGGTTCACCGACAACAGGTCAGATATCAGCGATTAAGATGATAAATATGGATATCAACAAAGTATGAGTTCAAGTAAAAGTCACGTTCTTGTACGAGTAAGGTCAGCGTTGCTTCCGGCTTTCTGATTTTGAATAAAAGGCAGATGATACCTCTGCATGGAGTCTCGTTAGCATGTTAGCTCCGAGATATAACTGCCGACTGGATCGTTTCTGTTTTCCTCTCGTGGCACGCGGAACACACAGACAGGCAAACAAAAAGTCAGATGGTTGGTTCTATGTTTAATGGGCTCCATAACTCACCAGTCTCCGGGGATGTGCTCAGTCTCCCCCCCGCATCTTAAGCCTGCACTTTGTGCACACATGTGTAACGTTTCTCAGCTAACTACGCTATGCTACATTTATTAGTGGACAGGGACGTGCACCGTGACTCTGTCCATCCTGTTTCTAATGCATGCACCATCTGTTTGCGTTGTTTGTTATGTTTAATATCAACATGGCGAATTAGACGAATAACAACGTGAAAAGATAAATGCACCTAATCTTTACCCCGAACCACTCCCAGATGCTACGTTAGGAATACTTCAATATGAAGGAAGCATGTTTCTTTGCTGTCGATGGTAGGTTCAGGGACAGTTGTGCCTAAAAGTTTAGACCCCCTCCAGTAGCATTTTCAGATTTTTTGGCCTTTTCCAAGAAAATATGAATGGTGACACAAAAACCTTTCTGTTACCCATGGTTAGAGAAGTTGGGTGAAGAACTTTATTGACAAACAACTGTGTTTACGCTTTCTAAATCATAATGACAACAGAAACTTAAAAAATGACCCTGTTTATTTTTTATACACACACACTGATTACAAGCAAATAGATCACAGGTGAGGATGGTTACCTTTACTAGACATTCAAACACATTTGTGTTAACTTTTGTGCATTTATCAGGCCAAAACCACCAAAGTTGTGTAAACTTTTTAAATGAGTCATTTTCGAAGTTTCTGTTGTCATTATGATTTATAAAGAGTAAACCTTTATTTTTTTCAATAGATGTCTTCACCCAGCCACCAACCATGAGTGACAGAAAGGTTTTTGTGTTATCATTCATATTTTCTGAGAAAAGGCCAAGAGAATCAGAAATTCTGCTAGAGGGGTGTAAACTTTTGGGCACATATAACAATGTTTTTCCAAACTAACTTTGTTGGCACTACTGTGTTCCCTATAGTTCCTCACATACAACCTGATTGTGTAAGTAGTAACAATCGAGTCACATTGAAAACAGGCTGTGACAGTATTTTTCTAATGATGCTAATCTTTGTTGCCATAACAAAGCCTATGCAATGATGTCTGAAATGGCCATTAAATATGCTCTCATTGCTATTGAAAGAAAAGCCACCAGTGGGATTTCACAAATCATAGCCCTGCGTGTACCTATAAATAAATTTTTCCACATTAAAATAGATTTTGTATCATACAGAAAACCCTTTGATATTGCCTTATTGTTCTGTAGCCACACCTGTAGTTAAAGTTGCTTTAAAACGGTTGTGTTAAGTTTGGTTTAAATGAGCTAAAAAGATTTGATTAAGTATATATCAGGATTATTTTCACGGTCCACAGTGATCCTCAAGAGAACTCAGGTTATAATTTCACATTTTCCCTTTTGTCTTAGAATGGCGCAGCAGGCGGTGCGGTTCCGTGGGCCTGCACCTACACCTGCACCAGCACCTGCTCCTGCTCCGACCCCAGTGTTAAGAGGCCCACCACCACTCCTTAGGCCACCACCACCACCTTTTGGGATGATGAGGGGACCGCCACCGCGACCCCCATTTGCACGTCCACCCTTTGACCCCAGCATGCCACCGATTCCTCCACCAGGAGGCATGCCACCACCGATTGGACCTCCCCATCTACAGGTGACAAGTTTACCATTCTCATCTACTGAGGTACAGCTGTAGTTATGTATCATACTCATGTGTTCAGCTCAATTTGGATCAGTGATGTGGATATAACTTAAGGGATATAAATGAAGCCCCATCTCATGGGGCCTTGTGCTTGATGTTTAATGGGGTAGAAGGCCATGAAGATAAATTGTGTAAGCAAAACATCTCTGTATCATCACATGACTGAGTTTTTAGTTTTTGCTATGGTATGGGAAAGCCCTTATACCACAATTATTGATTTGCTGTAGCAGCAAAAGCACTCTGGTTAGTGCCTTGTGTGTATTAAAGATCCTTCTTCCTATTAAAGATCCTTCTTCAAACTGTTAGTTTAATACCTCCTGGATGAATATCAGTGTGTTTAAGTTTGTGCAAACTAGAAGTCTTCTTCAGAGACATGGTTTGTGAATCAATTTTGAATTCATACCAGTCAGTGGTGCAGCCATCTGCCAGTAAGAGTCTTGAAACAAATGGTCCACAGTGCAAGCTTTTCTTGTTTCAGATGAATAACAGCATTTATATCTCAGAACAAGGCACAACACAGTTGGAGAGGGAAATGATAAGCTGTTTCATCCTCTCTTTAGCTGCTACTCTCTAATAAATCGATTTCTGAATGCATTTTCAATCTCTCAATTTGTAATAATATGTTGATGATTTACTTGCTCGCTCAAGGCTTAAATTAATTTGTTTGCTGCTGCAGAGACCTCCATTCCTCCCCCCACCAATGGGGAACTTGCCACCTCCTCCAGGGATGCTGTTTCCCCCAGGGATGCCCCCAATACCCACATCTGGAACCCCAACACTCAACCCTACAGAAGAGATTTGGGTAGAGAATAAGACTCCAGAGGGGAAGGTAAACTAGAAGATGTGACTCATGTATTGTTTGCAGCTCAGCTTAGATAACAGCTTAGATAAGTAATTAATATATTTACAGCCTGGATTTTAAAACAGAAATGCTACTGCAAAGCTGATCAAAGGCAAAATGCTTCTGTCTCTGAAAAGTCTGTCTTCTGTTCCTGTCACAGACATATTACTACAATGCAAGGACCAGAGAGTCCTCATGGAGCAAACCTGATGGCGTTAAAATCATCCAGCAGTCGGAGCTCAACCCTCTACTCGTAGCGGGAGGTGTGGCAGCAGGGCCTGGTGCAAGTGCAGGGGGAACCACATCTGCTAGCTCAAGCAGTGTCAACACTATAGCAAGCACAGTGTCAGCAGCAGCCTCCCCAACTCAGGCCCCATCCACCACCCCCACTCGCACACTCACCTCAAGTCCAGACTCCACCTCCTCCCCTTCTCCTGCTGTGACCATCTCAGGTTTATACCACTCTTTTGAATCAAGTTTTAAGATGCACACAGACTCAAACAGACTGAAACTCTTTGCTGACACTTAATTGTTTTTCTTTTTCTTTAAAGCCACTGTTGTAGCAGACCTGAACCCTATTGCCACAGTGACCTCCACTGTTGCTGTGTCACCAGTCACTGTGGTCACCGTTTCCACGGTGCCATCTCCTGTTACAGCAGTGCAGACTGTGCCTCTGCTACCTGCAGCTCTGCCTCACAGTGTGGCCCAGCCAACCGCAGCCATACCTGCCTTCCCCCCTGTCATGGTGCCACCTTTCAGGGTGCCCCTGCCAGGCATGCACATCCCTCTTCCGGGTAAGACTACTTTGCAACCATGTCTATGTGTTGTTAGTATGAGATTATTTTGAATGAAGCTAGACACTTATTGGCAGACTCTAGTGGTCTTCTTTGAAACATTGGGATTATAAGCCTACAAGTCAAGTTCTTTTGACTCCTTAGAAGATCTTGAATCAAACCTATCCACTCAATTTGTGTATGATGTTTCTTATCCATTTGGTCAGAACCTTTACAGATCTAACCAGATACACTGAAACCTCCCGCCCTGAGTGTGGTATCATTTGAAAATAACCATGTGACTACTGTCTGTAAAACAAATAACTATGAGAAACAATTCTTTAAACAGAAGTACTTGACTGTTTTATTTTTGAGCAAGCATTGATCAGTACTTTATGACTGTGGTTGCCTGAAAAAAAACAAATGGAAATCAATATTGCTGCACTTTAACATTTGCACACCTTATCCTGCTGTTGTAGCTAAACCTGCAGACTTGAGTGCAGCATTTTTCTTAGTTCTATAAGTCAGCCTAAAACATAATCAGGTATACATTTGATTCTAGATTTTGGCTTCCAGGTTGGCAAAATACATATTTGCGCATTTCCTGAATAACAAAGCAGGATGTGAAGAGTTTTATTTGGATGAAGAGATATTCTTGAAAAAGATTTGCATAAATGCTGCATGTTTTACCTTTAACTTGAAGTCTTTTGAGTGCTGCTTAAGCTTAGAAATAGATCAGGTAAAGTGCTCCTTTTAGTCCCGTGTGTTTCTTTTAAGGTCTCTTCTGTCTCTTTTCTCTCCTCCACTGTTTTGTGTCCTCTGTGATTCCTCTTTTTTCTCTCTGTCCCTCATTTTCACATAATTAGATCCAAGATGATTTCTTTGGTACCTTATTTTTGCAGTTTATTTTGATCTCCAGTGAAGAGGCTTCCTATCAGGTTGATCCCAGATCAGAGATTTTAATTCAGCAGACAGATACTGTACTAAAGCAGATGGAGGCCTTTGAGAATATATACAGATCTGGCATTGAAACATGAACCCTTTCTCGTGTGCCTTCATTTTTATCGATTTATGGTAACTAATGATGTAGTGATGACCTCCAAAGAAGAATGTACATCCAGTATCCACTGCACATATTTCAAACATGGAAAAAGAGTAACTGTGATACACAATTCTAAATTTGGGCGTGTGTTTGTCTGAGTGCGGCCACACACACAAACTCTCACACATCATGGTAGCTGATGTCTAGTGTCCTGCTGTGTTCAACCAGATGCTTGCTTGTCCGTTGTTCTTGCAGGTGTAGCAATGATGCAGATAGTAGGTGCACCCTGTGTAAAGGCAGGCCCCAGCGCTAACGGTAAACACCCATCCGCTCGCCTTTCAGACCTCCAGTAGATGGCATGGTAGTGAATGTTTTACATGAGTCATTTGGTATATATGGAAACTTTCAGAGCGTGGCATGTCCCTGAATGCTGTGAACATGATCCATTCTGGTGGGCAGGAGTTAGATTTCTGTACACAGCTTGATTAACTCTCATTTAACGCACATTGACATTTAACACACTTATGCTTATCCCAAAAGGCAAAACCCTTATACAATATTTAATTTATAGCAATTTAGATCTTTTATCGTTCAACTAGCTTAACTCTAGTTTACAGCATTCTTACAGCTTTCATTTAATGATTAACTGTGTTTGCGCGACAACCTTAGTGATAGTTAGGCACATAATTAAGATGAACTCAGACCAAAGGAGAAGCTAATTTTCCTCATGGATTAGTTACATTAAGATTAAATGCAAAGAGCTTATTGTAAGCAAACTACATACAATGTGGTTGATTTGGTTTTATGATCCTGCAGATTTCAGCAAAATATGACTTATAAGGCACGGCGTGAGGATGCACCATTTGTAAAATTAGAGGCTTTCCCAGCTGTTTGTAAAAGTTGTAGTTACTTGACTTTCTGGTCCCTCTTCCATGTGACTGGAAGAAGCATTAGAGCATCTCTTGTCCCGTCATAATTCCTGTACAAGTAAATCAAATTGTGTGCATCCTTTGGTTATTAATGATTCAAGAAAGTCAGACTTGCAAACATAACCCAAAACAGAAATTTGCCGTGCTATTGAGTGCAGCTCTAGCCTTTTGAGTAGTTCACTAAATGGAAGGACATTTTCACACTCAGCATCTAAACTGTAGCATCGAGTAGTTGTTGGTTGTTAGGGCCAGATATTTTGACCCGATTATGGATTGTGTCTGCAAATACCTTTTTGAGACAGATGATCTAATTTAGCTGCTGTCACTCGCGAGCGATAAAATTCTTTATCAGTCAGGATTTCATGTTGTGGTCATGTGATTGTCTTTTATTTGTGGCATGGTTGTGTGTGAGGTTACTGACTTTATCCGTTTGTGTATGTGGCCTGTGTTTGTCAATCAGTGAACAGTTTTTATGAAGACATTTCTAGGCTTCAGCAGGTTCTCTTATAGTGATAGTATATTACTTCTGCATATCTTTATCCAGTCACCAGCAAATAACATACTTCTAGGGGGATCCTAACAGGGATGTCCTTTATTTAAGTAGAACTGAATAAGCCATTTATACAGCTCATGTAGCTTTCTGTCTCACTTCTAATACATTTTTTTTTATTTCAAAGGGGCAGCCTGGGAAATAACATTTCAGCAGTTGAAACTAATGCTTTTTCCAGAGTCAAGTCCACTTCTAATCATATTTATGGCCTAGACAGAATGAAGATTCTCAGCCAATCATGATCTGTCTCCTTCCTCTCTGTCTGATGACAGGCATGCTACCTGGCATGGGTCCGCCTTTAGTGTCCATGATGCACCCACAGCTGGCTCTCTCTGCAGCTCCTGCCTCCATGGCCGGATCATTACAGCTGCCTGAGTGGTCAGAGTACAAAACAGCTGATGGGAAAACATACTACTACAACAACCGAACACTGGAGTCAACCTGGGAGAAGCCTCTGGCCGTGCTGGAGAAAGGTACATACAGTGATATCTTCCACAATTTAACTTATCTTCCAGAAACACTGATGTCTTACATTTTTAGAGCATGTCAAAGCTGGTACTGAAATTCATAAAAAGCAGCTTCTCCTGAGCTCTGTTGCGTTACTTCATAGCCTCTGACTGTGCCCTCTCCCCCCATCCACAGAAAAAGAAGCAGAAAAGATGAAAGAGCGTTTGGCCCAGGAGGAAGCTGAAGCAATGGAGATGGAGGATGAGGAGAACAAAATGGAAAACACTAATAATGAGAAGGAGGCAAGTCAAAAACCCCGGTTTATAAACACGCATGTTATCACAACTAACCATAATTGACTGTAGTAATGCAGAGAAGTGTTATGGGTTGTGCTGGGAATTTCAGAATGCATTATGTTGAATCATAATGACTGTGCATTTACAACAGTTGTCTCTTCAGGGGCAACAAGTGGTGGAGATAATTTAAAGATACACAAATGTAATCTGTGAAATGTTTTTTTTTTTTTTCATTTTTGCCACATTTAAAAGGATAACAGTTAAAATACACCACTCAATCAAGCCATATATTTTTGTAACACTTCCTTAATAAGATAAAAAATGACTTCATGAAAAAAGAAGACTGACAAAGATGGAAGTAGAAGAGACATGGGCGATCAGAAATGGAATGAATGTGATCCAATGAGAGAGACATCAATGGAAGCAGTAACTTGATAATGAGAAGGTTTTTTTTTTTTCCTGCCTGAATCAAGGAGCCTAAAGAAGAAGAGATGACAGAGGAGGAAAAAGCAGCTCAGAAGGCGAGGCCCATCGCCACCAATCCAATCCCTGGCACACCATGGTACGCACTATATTTCGTGTACCACATAGTGTTTGTCTACTCCACTGATCTTCTCAAATAACCAATAAGTCCTCCTGTCTTTCTCTGATATTTTGAATGTGCCTGACTGTCAATTTCTCCCAGGTGTGTGGTTTGGACGGGAGATGATCGTGTATTCTTCTACAACCCCACAACACGCTTGTCGATGTGGGACCGACCCGAGGAGCTGGTCGGTCGAGCTGATGTTGATAAGCACATCCAGGAGCCGCCGCACAAGAGAGGCATGGAGGACAGCAAGAAGACAGGTGAGAACACACACATGTGTACGTGTATGTCACAATAGCTAACCGTAAAGAAGAAGGTGCATGAGTGCTACAAAAACTCTGTAACACAATACCTTGGACACTTTGTATGTTATTCTTATTTTACTTGTGTTTTTATTACGTATAGTTATCAATAAGGAGGAGCCAGAGTTAACCATTGCTACTGAAGAGACTCTTGATGAGGAGCCGACCAAAGCCAAAAAGAGAAAGTAAGGCACATTGTCCCCCCTGATGCTTTAAATAATCAAACAAAATGAACACCTGTGTTTTGTATTTCCATCTGTATTGCCCTGGTGACCTTTGTGCTTTCACCCTGACAGGAAGGAGGACGGAAAAGAACCTGACTCTGAGAAGGAAGCGGCGATGGAGGCTGAGCTCAGAGCTGCCAGAGAACGAGCCATTGTGCCGCTAGAAGCTCGGATGACTCAGTTCAGAGAAATGCTGCTGGAGAGAGGGGTAACACGGACTTAGTGCTTAAAATACAACTCACATTTACATGGGGTTAGTAAATTCTTAGTTTGAGGACACTCTTATGCAGAACCAGAATCTTTAAGCTTGGGGACAGTCTGAGTGGACATGGAGTGGACACTCAGAGTATTTTAATAAGTGTCTCAAAGGGTTTTGTGGGTTTTTTCATTTTCTGCAACTTTTCATCTCGTTTTTGATGTTGCTTGAATCATAAATTAAAAGTTTTGCCAACTAGAAACAGATGTGCAAATGCAAATGCTTCTGTGTAAATCGTAACAACTGATCTATCTGTGTCTAATGCTGGTGTTTTGTGCGTTCCGCTAAGGTATCTGCATTCTCCACCTGGGACAAAGAGCTTCATAAGATTGTATTCGACCCACGTTATCTTCTGCTCAACCCAAAAGAGAGGAAACAGGTCCAGTTTCTTTCTTGTTTCTGTTCTATCCCTCTCTGTCACTTACTCCCAAATCATCTCAGCTCCATGCCACATGTTGGTGTTTGTATCTTTCTTTTATAGTTATGCAATCGTGTCTACTTCTAGGTGTTTGATCAGTATGTGAAGACGCGAGCGGAGGAGGAGAGAAAGGAGAAAAAGAACAAGCTGATGCAGGCCAAAGACGAGTTCAGGAGGATGATGGAGGAGGCGAAGCTCACAGCTAGGTAAAGGGACAGGCCAGTTTAACCACTGGTAGGTTCTGATCAGTGTTTTAACGGATGATTTTATAAGAATAGGTGTGCCAACCATATTATTTCATATTGTGTGCTAATATTCAGCCAGATGTAAATTATAACATGCATCCAAAGAAAATTGTGGTCACTCCTTGTATTATTAAACCATTTAAATTCAACGAGAGGTTTGTTTATTTTTGCTGTTGTATGAAAAACAGAAATACACCTTTGTTTAACAATCAGTGTATGTCACCATATTCTTTGCTTTGTATAAAAAGTTGAATGTGTTGTTTTATTTTCCTACAGAACAACATTCAGTGAGTTTGCTGTAAAGCATGGCAGAGACCCTCGTTTTAAGACCATCGAGAAGATGAAGGACAGGGAGGCGATCTTCGTGGAGTTCATCACTGCGATGAGGAAGAGGGAGAAAGAGGACTCTAAGTCTAGAGGAGAGAAGGTAATGTTTACATTTCTAAACATTTTTTGTCTGAATCCAGAAAAAAGATGTTGTTCTTTTTGTCTGTTTGATAACATTTATCTTTGTTGTCTCACTGACTGCAGCTGTTAAGTGGATGACTTACAGAATTTGACTTGCCTTTTCTTCTAGGTGAAGCAAGACTTCTTTGATCTAGTCAGTGAGCAGCACATAGAGGGAAGTCAAAGGTGGAGCAAAGTGAAAGAGAGACTAGAGACAGACCCACGATACAAGGCTGTCGAGAGCTCGGCTCTCAGAGAAGAACTTTTCAAACAGTTCATGGAAAAACAAGCCAAGGTTGGAGCAGATCTCTTCACAGACAATAAAAGCTTAAATATTTATCGCCAGAAATGTTTGCCCTTTAGTGGTACACACTTCTGATTCCAAAGAAAACTGATACAGATTGCTTTTTGTCTTGTTTGTTGTCACAGAACGTAGACATCGATAAGGAGCGAGAGCTGGAGCGGCAGGCTCGTATCGAGGCCAGCTTGAGAGAGAGGGAGCGGGAGGTGCAGAAAGCTCGATCGGAACAGACCAAAGAGATCGACAGAGAAAGAGAGCAGCACAAGAGGGAAGAGGCCATCCAGCATTTTAAAGCTCTCATGTCTGATATGGTGAGATACTCTAAAGCAAGGTTTCTTGAAATAACATTCTGTTCTATGAGAAAAAGCTAGTTTTTTTAGTTGTCCACAGGTCCTAGTTCATTTGCCTCATCTGTTGCTTCAGCTTTTGCTGTACCTCTTATGGATGAGCCAGATTTTCTAGCTCACAGTTACTGTTAATTACAAGGACAGACTTGTAGAACAATAAAGACCAAAAAACCATAAAAAACATTTTTGATCTATAATTTTTCTAAATAAGCATTTTGAAATTTTACACCGCCAACACTTCTGATACTATGCCAAATAAGTCAATATAGGTTAGGATCTTTTTATTTGTAGTGGAACACAAAGAGTTTAAGTTTTGTAATTCAGTTGGTTGTTTTTTGAAATTAGCTAAAAGGTTTTGGCTATATCAACAAAGCCTGCACGACATAGACAAGAAAGACAACTCTTATGATATAGCATGACAGCACAGTTAGTATGTTACAAGTTTTAAGTCTTTTTTTTTTATGTCTCTTAACTCCTCAGGTTCGCTCTTCTGATGCAACTTGGTCAGACACGCGTCGTAACCTGCGGAAGGACCATCGCTGGGAGTCTGCGTCTCTGCTTGAGAGAGAAGAAAAAGAGAAGCTGTTTAACGAACACGTCGAAGCTCTGGCCAAGAAGAAAAAAGAACATTTCAGGCAGCTGCTGGATGAGACAAGCATGGTGAGAAAGCAAAATCCATGTTTGAATATGTATTAGTTGTTTGAGAAAGGCTGTGTCTGTAGCCTCTTTTCTAGTTTAATGCTTTTGTGTCTAATGGGTCAGTTTGTGTTTCCATTGCAGATCACTCTGACAACTACATGGAAGGAGGTGAAGAAGGTGATCAAGGAGGACCCTCGCTGTATCAAGTTTTCCTCCAGTGACAGAGTAAGAAAAAGCATTACTAACATCATGGTTTTTTGGGTATATTGAAAATCACAGTTCTGACAACGGGAAAACCAAGTTTATCACATAAGTCATAAATAAATTACTTAATATGATGAAACAGAATGTGCTTAAGAAAGGTTATCCATGCATTTGTGCTGTCACCTAAGCTTTTGGTCATGATTCAGTAAATATCAATTATTTACCATTGACTGTTACCGGTTAAACAAAAACAACTGTTGTGTACCAGACTCCTCTCAAAGCAGCCCAAAGATGATTAGACTGAGTGCAAACATAATCATCTATAAAATAAAGACCCAGCTCGGAATTAATTCAGTTTGCTGATGCTCATCGTTATGTCTGTGATATGTGTGAAATGTGTCTGATGTGAATAATCTGTTTGTGTAGAAGAGACAGCGGGAGTTTGAAGACTACATCAAAGACAAGTACATCACGGCCAAAGCTGACTTCAGAACACTGCTGAAAGAGACAAAGTTCATCACGTACAGGTCTGTATAATCACAGTGTCACATTTGAGATATGTGTCATCGACAAAAGTGTCAGTGAAAGAAAATATCATTGTTAATCAATCAAGATAAATCTAGCAGATTGCAGAACAAGACTTTGAAATCTAAAGGTGAAATAAGTGAAATTTGTAGTGGAAGATATGAAGCGGGATTATTAAATTTAATTTTGGTAACATTATATTCCTGGATTTGTATTTCAGTTGACACCCTACCAACTTTTTTTTGTCATTTTGCAATATCTTGATGAGTTTGAACACACTCACAGACTAAGTGCCTTAGTTAAATATGTTTTTAAAGTTTTACCATCCTCTTGAGTGTTTTCTCCCTGACTCACTTGCCCTTGTCCCCACAGGTCAAGGAAGTTGATTCAGGAGTCAGAGCAGCATCTAAAAGATGTGGAGAAAATCCTCCAGAACGACAAGCGCTACCTCGTTCTGGAGTGTGTCCCAGAGGAGCGCAGGAAGCTCATCATGTTTTACATTGAAGACCTGGATCGCCGTGGCCCTCCGCCCCCACCCACTGCCTCCGAACCCACCCGACGCTCCACAAAGTGACCAATCACGTCATCTTCTCGGCCAGAGCCCTACTCCTCTTTCCCCTCGGCCAGAGCATGACCTTCCTTCAAACTCCTGAACCCTGCCTCCCAGTTCTACGGCCAGCCTCGCAGTGTTATGATTGCAGAGGGGTCTCGTTGCTTAAAGATGTATCATAGAGATGAACAGTGAAGGTCTCTATGCTATGTTAGCCCTGCGTTAAATGAAACAGCAGGAAAAAGGTTACCTGAGCTCAAGGTGACCCTTGACCCCCTCACCTCTGACTGACCACGTTGAAGGAGAGGGAAGACAATGAAGCTGCAGCTCAAGCAGCTTCAGTGGTGTAAGATAGCTGATGTAAATGAGTATGAAAGTGTGAGTGTCTGTGAGTGTAGCGAGTGTGAGTGATTGATGGTGTGTGTGCATGTGTCTGAGGCGTCCTTAAGCCTTACAGCTCCACTGTGCCAGTCATTGTTTCAGCGGCTCAGTGTGAATGTTAGTCTCTGCTCAGTGGTTTACTCCCATGTCGCAGCAGTTTCTCTGTTGAATGAAATAAAAGCAACTTCCACTGTTTTTCAATTTGTTGTCCTGCTGGTTTATTTCCTGCATCAGTATGTCATAAGGTTTCAATCACAGCTCAGGTTTCTTGCAATAAGTTGTTGATGTAACTTAATGCTATAGTTAAGTTCAAAATGGATGATCCCTTTGCCTGAGTTTGCATTTTGATCTTTGGAAATTCAGTAAGTGGGTTCATAAGCTCAGGTGTCTATATATTAATAGCATTATTTATGTATTTTTTTCCACATCAAAGGAGGAGAAACAAGCAGATACACAGACAATAATGAGCTCTACCCATGAGTAATCTGAAAGAAACAAAAAAAAGAACTTAAATAAAACAAAATGTAATGAGAAATTAAAGGAAGTAAACATTTTTCTCATAACTTTAATGACTCGTCTTTTAGCTTTGACTTTTTGTCTCAAATTTTGACACTCTTGATATCTCAAAGTTTCAACGTGGGTAAAAATATCAGCAAAGCCAAGTTTTCATTTTTATTTTACCAATTCTGAGTAGAAATTAATGGGATAAAAAAAGGCAAATAATGAGATAAAAGACAAGATCTTAGCTTATTGAACTGAATCATCTCAAAATGTTCTACTTTTCATCTCATAATCTTGATTTATTTAAAAAATTTGACTCTTTTATTTTAAATCATTGACTTCATGTTGGTAAAAAAATAAAAATCGCAAGACAGTCAAGTTTTCATATTTATTTATTTTTTTAGCTGGTGGAAATGGGTTTCCACAGAAATGATGAATGATTTCACAAGATATAGAAATATTTCATTTTTCCTCGCGTTTATTGAGATCATAAACGGCATAGACTATATACAGTCATTGATTGAGATACAGTCTCATTTATACGTCACCCGCTGACAGTCTCTGACTCTGTGATTGGTTGAAACAGCCCAGTTTCTTCGGTCACGTGATGTTGCCGGACGTGGACCGTTCATTGGTGCATAATTATGACCGTTGATGAGCCATCTTTTGTGCAGGAGCCTGTCCCCGTTCAAACCTGTTCAAGGCAACATATTATCAGTTAACTAATAGTAGCAGAGTGAAAAGGCGTTGACTCGGTTCATGAAGGGCGGACAGACGTTTGCTGCAGCAGCCGGATGTGTTAACTAACCTCCTCCTCATCGTCTCCTCCCGGTTGTGTCCGCTCCGGTGCAGCTATGAGCGGCTCTCTGCTCCACCTGCTCACCGCGGTGCTCTCAGCCTGGACGGCTGTCGGAGAACAGACAGGACCAGGTCATGTAGACGGAGCTCCGCCCTCCAAAATAGGTAAGAAAAGCGCTGAGCTCAAGCCTCAAACACAGGATCAAAACTGGACAGTGGCCAAATCCACATTCACTGTCTGCGACGAGTCTGACTGAAACATGATGGAGATGTCAAGGCTGACTTTTTGGCCCCGGGTTTCTATTACTGCCCACATTATTATTTTTATTATTATTTGAGGCATAATTTTCATGCATACCTGAGGACCTCCTGAAGGGGGAGGCTGGTGTTCAGCCAAACAAATAGGATGTGGTGCTTTCATCTTTTTCCCTTTACGTTTGAGGTCCACTGTACGGTGGCCCCATAGTGCAAAACGCTGATAGATAGATAGATAGATAGATAGATAGATAGATAGATAGATAGATAGATAGATAGATAGACAGATAGACAGATAGATGTAATAATAAAAGAATAAAAGAAATAATTGGTAACGTGATTAAAATACCATTAAATACATTTAAAAAGGAAGCAAGGAAAAAAAAGAAATAGCAAAGGACAAAACTCAAACCCTTTGTGTTTGCATTTTCTTATTTTTTGTTGTGATTTCTTTTTGGGGCCACTAAACATTTAACTATTTAGTCCAGAATAGAAAAATGCCACAATTCTGGCTTGAAATGGTCTTGTTGTGCACCATCGCTGTGTATATTGTTCACGTTGCATGGTCAGAGGCCGCAATGTAGACCAATGAAATAGCAACCAAAGCAAGCAGCGCCAGCATAGTAAAGCAAGTTCCACCAACTTAATGTGCATAAAAATAATGATTTAAATTGTCAATAGGAACTGTTATTCTTTTTAAAATCAAAATCTGATTAAATCGAATTGAATCGAAACACAACTTAGAAAACGAAATTGAATCCTGAGATTCCCAACAATACCCAGCTTTAATCAATTCTGAGGGGGTTTTTGTGTACTGTTTTCTTGGTAGATTAGATTAAGATTTTAGTCTAACATTTGTGTTTTTTGACCATCTTAGAGTTGGGAACAGTCTGTCGGTAGTTAAATCTAGCAACACGAGTTGGGAATAATTACACAGCTTGGTCAACACCCATCAAGTAGATATGAAGTGTATAGACCACATGTCAATCCAAAAATCTGACATTTGAAATGATGAGGTAAATACTGCTTTACCTTTTATTATACATCCTATATGTACGTTGATAGTCAGTTTTGACAACAGATTCAAATTTCTTCCCTTATTTTTAGACTGAGCATACTAATGTAATGAATATTTTATTTTTGTGTCTGATCATAAACGTATCACTGTCTGCAAATCAGTTAAAACAGTGTGTAATATCTGAACACCCATTCAATTTGCAATATCTGTTAACAGTTCATCGTGCTACAATCACAATGTGTATAATGTAAATATTGCCTGACCTTCATTTTGGGCCTTACTGCTTGTTTTGTTCTTACTGATGGACTTCAGCTAATTTTATCATCTTTGTTCTGTTTATTTTCTTACTTCTGTCTCGTGTTGAGAGGTATGGTAACAACAAATTTCCCCCTGAGATTTACAAAATATTTTTGATTCTGATTTGGAAAAATAGAGTGAGATGAACCATTTTATGAGATGGTTAGTTATTATTTTCGTAATATGGCTCACTTCTGGACATCACTTTTATTTCACCCTTGCTGTCTTTGTTTGGCTGTGATCATCTGTTCCAGCGGTGGTTGGAGCAGGGATAGGAGGCAGCTCCACGGCCCATTTCCTGCGACAGCACTTTGGCCCAGAGGTCCAAGTGGACGTGTTCGAGAAGGGAGACGTTGGAGGCCGTCTCGCCACTGTAACTGTCAACCATCATGACTATGAGTCAGGGGGTTCCATCATTCACTCCCTGAACCTCCACATGCAGGACTTTGTCAAACAGCTAGGTTGGTTTTTAGACACAAATACAAACATACTAATAAACTTGTGGCTTATCAGATTGTAAAATGTGATTTAGAAAGAGCTGCAAAAGTAATCAAACCTCATTTCTGGGTGAAACTTTTTTTCGGTGCATTGTAGAGAGATATTTAAGCTCAGGTTATTATTCAAAAGCTGTCTTTGCTGTATTTCTTTGATATCTACATTCATCATCAACGTGTCTTCTCCATGTGTGCATTTGTCTCCCTTTTCTGTCGTCTGCTTCTCAAGGTTTAAAGTATCGTCGCAACATGGCTGGTAAGACAGCTGTATTTAACGGTGAGGAGGTGATTCTGGAGGAGACAGATTGGTACCTGCTGGACCTGTTCCGGCTGTGGTGGCGCTATGGCATCAGCTTCATACGCCTGCAGATGTGGGTGGAGGAAATTATGGAAAAATTTATGAGGTGAGTCAGGGAAAAATTGCACTGTTTGCTGTTGTCTGCTGGTATGCTTGACAGTATATAACAGTGATGCCGAATATCTTTGTTTTAGATTTGACATTTCACAACCTGCATGATGTGAGGACGAGCATTTATTCCAGTATTTTTACACATGTGCTGTGTGCTTGAACTACTACTATACTTGTTGTGTATGTTGTGTGTATAATTCAGGGTCTATAAGTACCAGGCTCATGGGTATGCGTTCAGCTCGGTGGAGAAACTGCTGGACTCCCTCGGGGGAAGCGGCTTCATTAACATGACTCGGAGACCACTCTCTGATTCCCTGCTGGAGCTCGGTGTGTCACAGCGCTTCATCGATGAGGTCATTGCGCCCGTCATGAGAGTCAACTACGGGCAGAACGTCAGCATCCCAGCCTTTGTTGGTGAGTGCAGGAAGAAGCATCAATAGAAGAAGAGGAAGAATGAAGGGGTGATGAGTTTTAAAGAGACAGGTAATCAGTGGAAAGAGGAAGACTCATATCTACTGTGAAAAGCAAGAGAGAGGGGAAAAAGAGATGGAAGATTGGGGAGATGATAAAAGAAGAAGAAAGAAAGAAAGGTGAGAGAGAGTTGGCCTGTGTGAGCCCCAGAGCAGGAAAGTGTGTAGGCAGATGATAATTAGTTTATAGCACTTGGCACTGTCTGCTGAGAGTGAGCTAATGTGTGTGTCTGTGTTCGTGTACGTGTGTGTGTGTGTGTGTGTGCGTGTGTGTGTGTGAGACAGGCGCTGTGTCTTTAGCTGGCGCCCAGAACAACCTGTGGGCGGTGGAGGGAGGCAACAAGCTGGTATGTTCAGGCCTGCTGAAGATGGCCAACGCTAACCTGATACAGGCACAAGTCAACACCATCTCCCCCTTGTACTCAGGTACTTCACCCCCATGCCAACACAACAGGATCTGGTCAGATGATGTATTCATAATGATTTTTGAAAAACTTTTTGATATTAAATATTAAATATTAACCCTGGTAGGGCTGAACGATTTGCAAAAATAATCTAATTGCCAATTTTTCTCGCTATATTGCAATTACAATTTACTGTGGGTTTATTTTTATGTTTTCCATTTTATATGTTGTTGATATCAATTGCTAAATTTGAGGGATGATATTTTTTGCATTATTCTCGTTTTGAATAAGAAAATACATACATGATGAGAAGAGTAGGATTTTTTGTAAAAACAAACAAACAAGAAAATTCCACAAGAGAAAGTGTTTGCATACACAAGTTCTTCTCAAAAACTAGAAAATTATGTAGAAGTTCAATATTTTTGGTCACTCACTTCTGAAAGGGAACTCAAAATATTATATAGACTCTTTAATCATAGATTGAATTATTTAAAGCCCTTATTTCTTGAGATGTTGATTTTCTTTTTGCTTGCGGATAATAAAAATACAGAATCCAGTGTTTCAGAAAATTAGAATACTACCTTAGATAAAAAAAATGAGCATTTTCAACAGAAATGTCAGGGCTCTGAAAAGTTTTGCTACTTTCTGACAATTTTCCAAGCTGTCTCCCAAGTCTGTCGTTTTTCATCTATTTTTGCTGCTTTTTGACTTTTTTTTGCTACTTGAAACTTACTTTTTACTGCCACTTCTTACTGTTCTTGGCCCTTTTCACTATTTATATTGTGACTATTGTAAAGTTAGGTTTTAACAATCTGTCTCTTTGGGTGAGCAGGGTTGACTTATACTGGTGTAGTGCATAAAACATCTACTGCAAAAAATGAATCTGGTATTCTGACACATTTGATGTTGAAGAAATGTTGCACTGACTGCGATAAGAATATTGCAGCAGGCCATTGTGCAATTTAATCTCATTTGAAATAAATTGATAAACCCAATCCATGGCATGTCTCTATATTTGGGACCTTTTTTAAAATTTACAGAAAAGAGTTAAGTGAGTTCCGGCACCAACTTATGATGAAATGGATTTCCTGACATGTCTCTGGATAATTTTATATCTTTCGTGTCTCTCCAGGAGATTCGCCTCAGTACGAGCTCAACTACACCACAGCAGCAGGGACTCAGTCAGAGCTGTATGATATTGTGGTGTTGGCGACACCACTTCAGGCCAGTGTTGGGTCTGGCGTCCAGTTTGAAGGTTTCAACCCCCCCTTTGATGAGCTGCCCGGGAACTATCACAGTACCGTTGCCACCATTGTGCATGGCTACCTCAACACCTCCTTTTTTGGTTTCCCGGACCCCCGTCTGTTCCCCTATGCCAGCGTTCTGACAACTGAGACACCTGAGGTGTTTTTCAACAGCGTAGCAAGTGTTTGTCCGGTCAACATCTCTACAGGCTTCAGGCGTAAACAGCCACAAGAGGCCGGAGTCTACAAAGTGTTTTCACCTCAACCTCTGGAGAAGAGTCAGCTCAAAGCTCTGTTCAGGTCAGATATCTCCTTTCTGCCACAGTAATAATTCAATGACATCTGCTGTTACTGTTGTCACTGGATGTCTTACTACCAGAGAATCATTAAAAACATCCGACATCTTCTTGTCTTGATCTCAGGTCGTATTACTCAGTCCAGGTGACAGAATGGCAAGCCTACCCTTGTTATGGCAGCAGCCAGGACCTGCCGCCCGTGGAGCTCCACCAAAACCTCTACTACCTCAACGGCATCGAGTTAGCTGGCAGTGCCATGGAGATGAGCTCAGTAGCAGCAAAGAACATCGCCCTCCTGGCCTATCATCGCTGGAACAGACAGCCAGATATGGTGGACCAGAAAGATCTGATGCACAGGATCAAAACTGAACTATGACCTGCTAAGCAAAGTCACTCCTGAAGTTTTTGTGCTTGGAGGCAGAAAAAAGGGATCAGGGAAAATAAAGCGCTTTCGAGATTGCAAAGCGGATTCATGTACACCCAAATACTGAAATACACACAATGTTATTGCCTGCATTTTGGCCTGGAGACAGTCAGGAACACTGGAAAACATCTTCTTGGATTCAAATCCTATAAAACAAAGCATATAATCCCATTATATTCCAAGAAAAAATCTTACTCTTAAGTATGATAAAATTCTGATGTTTAAGAAAAACGTTCAACTTGCTTTTTTTCATGGCAAGGCTTTAAGAACAACCAATACAGTGAAGTCAGACTTCTCAAAATTCTGGCCTTACCTTCAAAAATGTTATTGAAAGGAACTGTTTGGAAAAAGTAATCTTGAACAAGTCTCATCTCTAGATATGTCTGATCCTAATCCACAATTTAAAATGAGATTATCAGCGCTAAATTAGGTTATTTCTAAATGCTAATCCCTAGCTTTCTGATCAACTCCTACTGGAGCCTACTGATTGATTTATGGCAAATTGAAGTCTCTAGCACAAAACCTCACCGGCTAACTAAGTTTGGCAGTGAGGAGAGAGAACTGTGATTTTCTTTGCTGAAAACAATTTCTTAGATTTATATAGTAGTAATAGTGGACACTGGAACTGACAGAACAGGGACAGAAGAGCAGGAGGAAGCTTAACAGGAGAATGATAGAGCACAAGCTAAAGGCTAAAACTAGCTAGAAGCTAAAAAACAGGATAAGCTGTTTGTGATAATATTCATTCCAATCCACATGCAGCAGTTTTACTGCAGTGATCTGTTCAAACTTGAGTCTATTAATAAAACAAAAGGCCAGGCTAAATTTGCTCTGCCTGGTAGATGAGCACTGATAGGACATAACTAGGGTTCACTAACATTGTATGGTACTGATATGTCTCAGAGCACCGGGCTTTGAGTAGCGCTGAGTGTAGCTGGCTACTAAACTACAGTACAAACTAAAAAAGTTTGTTGTTAAGCCTCGAACAACAGTGCTGCGTTTGTGTTGATAACTGCATTACCTCGCTGTGTTGCTTCTGGTAAAAAGTTATCTTGAAAAAAGGAAAGAAGAGTTAAAAGGAAGATCAGATTTACTTTCACTTTCACTTAAAAAAAAAAAACCATCCAGACAGTTTGTGTGAGTCTGCCAGACAATGGCTGTTGTAATACAGATTTGATTTCAGTGACTGCTTATTTATATACCAAGAATCTACAGACACACAAAATTCTCCACAGTATCCAGAGGAACTGATTGCTCTTTTTTGTTGAACCAAATAACCATGGGAAATAGCAGCTAAAATTCTTTCGTGGAGTTATTTGTGGTGTGAAGTAAGTGAGAACCAGTCAAACGTCAGTGGATGTTCTGGAAGTTAGAGACGTCATTGGAGCAAGAATAAGAAACTCTTCAAGTCTGCTGTAACAGGATTGAACTCAGCGCTGCTCTGTCATCTCATAAAAATCAACAGCAGCAGTGCTTGTTACTGTCTCTGCATCTAAAGACTGTTTACAATTTGGATTGCAACACCAAGCTCTTTTAGTTAATTTATAGAATAAATCTCCAGTGACTCACTCTCGTAGCCACTGGTGCTGTGCTCTGTTGCCCCTTTCATCAGACTGTTTCATTATCTCCCCTTCCTGCTGCTTTTGTTGCGTAATCCAGCGGAAAGATTTTTTTTCTGGGGAATGCAGCCAACAAGCTTTCACACTGGACAAAATACAAGCAGAGGACAGATCTATGGAGCTGCTGCTGCTGTGGATACTTCCTTCCTCTTCTTCTTTTCTCTGTAAATCACTAGAAACATTTTATCAGCAATTACCTTGGGAAAAACAAGACAATAGAGATAGAGCTGGATGTTCACTTTCAGACCCAAATGTCATAAGAAATGTACAAACCATAGATGGTTTATTATTCTCATTAGACTTTAATATATGCCTTGATATGTCATTTTTGTAACAAAAAATGAAATTACTGTTGATTTTGGCAGGAGAAGTTTCAACTGTTGTCTTTGGAGAAGTGTGTCTTTTCATTTAATGGATAATGATATTGGGTTATGTGATGAGAAAACAGTGCAGCCCTTTAATCTGATGAAATTGCCTCCAGAAGTGATGATGTTGTCAGAAATGATCCTGCTTCAGCTAAGATGAAGGCTGTTTATCTCACTGGAGGTTTTATACAACCACCTCTCTCAAACTGTTGGCTCTCACTAACTTAGTCAGACATTTGTGGCAACATTTCCTATATGAAAGGATGTCAAATAAAAATAGACATTGCATGTTATAGAAGTAAAGAGTCCAACGTTATAACTCTGTCAACAGTTTCATTATCAGATAGAGACTCTGAAGTTTTTATGTTTCATCCCTAAGCACCTTTTTGACTTCTGTCTGTGTTGGCTGAGAATCTAGGTTGGATAACACCAGTGTTACTGCTCATTTTCTAAGCCCAGGAATAAAAAAATGTCTTTAAAGTTGTCAGTCGGTTAGTGCTGAGCAAACTCAAGAAGGAAGTTGAGGAGGACTGAAAAGATTGTGAGGCCAAACTTTCCTTCTCAAGGTTAATTTGAACAGAAGGAGCAATGTCTCAAAGCTCTAACAATCATTTGGCTCAATTAGAATAAACTTGTTTTTCAAGACTACTAGAAGAAACACTTTGAAAAATACTCTTACTGATGGTTAAAGTTGTGAGTAAGAGCATAAGCAGGTGTGCTTTACTATACTTCTGCAATAAGATCCATCCTGACTCACAACTTTAGACTTGACATTATTAGTTTTCATTACTCATGCAACATTGTGCAAAGAAGAAAAGTTCATCTCACATTTTGTATTTGCTTTTCATAAAAGTTTATTCTCACCTTTCGTCTAAATTGGATGACTGTACTTTGGATAACAAATGAACCAATGTGATAATTTAAGCAAGAAACGTCATAACTTGAACTGCTTACAACTCAGATATTTTTAACTGGAAAAACAAGCTCAACTAATAATCTGTGATTCTAATTTTTCAGTTTGTGGATTTTTTTTCACAAGGAGTAGGTATTGTTGTAAGATAAATATAGATGGAGTAAGTAAAACATTTCTCTCTTGACATGTTCAGGTGAACTGTATTCAACTGTTTGATCACCTGCCTGAACTGATCACTGCCGTTTATTGTTATTGGATTTCACAAACAGACAAGCACAGAGAAAGTCGGAGCTGATGCATCCTACGGATTTAAATAAGACAGAAGTGACTGTTCATATTCATCCAGCTAACTCAACAAAGGTTTGTTTGTGTGAAGTACTACATGTGTCATCATACTTCTGCTTTTAAAGAAAATAATTCCTGTCAGAATGTATACATTATCTGACTGCTAATGCAATAAAAGCAATGGACTGTTTGTTGAAGTTTTTTTTTAGATTTATTTCTTTGCATTTAAGTCACATTTTCTGTTGTATCAATGCTGAGCAAATGCACATAAAATTTAACATTGGGCTTCAAATTTTAGGGTTGGGTACCTTTCACATTTGAACCTATACAGTTCCAATGCCCAGTGTCTGATATCAGTACTCAACAGTGCCAATTTTTGGTTCCTTTTTGTGTGTTTATGTGGTAGAAAATGTTAATTTGTTCAATACTAAAATCTCAAATTATTTAAATTTATCAGTGTATTAGATTTGACAAATATATCAAAACAACATTGAACTGTTTGAACTTTAAAATCTTGTGGGGTTTTTTTGCACAAATTTCTTCAACGTGAAAACCCTGAAATATTATTAACTACAACTTAATAAATGAACTGTAACTACACAGTGTTTTTTCTTAACGATGCACAAATTTAAAACCAGCTATAAGAACTCCATTCCCATGTCCATAGCATGGAAAATCACCTACTCTTCCACCACCCCACAACTACAGGGATACGTCAGGGTACTGTTTGATAATACGAGAACTAGTATCCAGTACTCCTGACTGGATTCAGTCGGCAGCTATAAAAGTACCGAATTCTGTACCCATCACTCCTAATTATGGGATTTTGGATTTGTTATCAGTGTTTGTGCTCTGTTCATCAAGAGCTGGTCATGGCTCAGGAAAAGCACCTAAGATCCTCAGTTTTCTAAATAACTTTACATCATCAAATGATTTAAAGATTACCAGAAAGTTTCAACCTTTTCCTGGGAAGTCCAATAACTGGCCTCCTGTGTGCATCTCTGTTTCCTGTTAGCACAAACTTATCACAGTGCTGCTTACAGAATCAAAGGAGAAAATTGGCAAACAAAGGGTCCCGATACGTAGTATGACTTAATCTGATGTAACAAGCGTCTCTTGTTCTCCTTTTAATTCAATCCTTCGACTGAACGTTGTTGATTGTAATCATACAGTCACTCCAGTCACACTGTTGTGAGATCAAAGAAATAGAAATCACAAAAAAACGTGTTCAAAGTGCAGCAAAACCCATCAGGCGCTCAGGGACATCCCCTCTATAAAAAAAATAATAAAAGTAGAATTAATGCAGCAGAGATCTAAAGCCTTTTTTCACAAGGTATCCATCGACATTTCAATCAAAATCTGGAAAAGTGTCTCTGCTTTCAAACATCCAGGCAATTGTAAGTCTCTCTCTCTCTTTCGCTCTCTCTCTCTCTCACACACACACACTCAAGTAATAATGAAACAGAAAGAACCGAACATAAATGTAACATATGTTTCTCTGGGATTACAAAAAGCTTCAACACAGCCCACAACATTTTTAATATTATAATAATAAATACATACATTTTTGGTTTTCCTTTTTCATTTGTTTTTTTCCCCCCTGATGCCTTTCTTGATAATAATCAAGAATGTAGTTCTAGTTTCTCTTTCCAGAGAAAGGTGGGTGGGGCTGCCCAACAAAGCTGCTTACACGCCCCCCGGGAGTCTTTCTTTTGGACTGAACTCAGAAGAGATTGTTATTCTTAGTCTAATTCTAGAGGAGTTACGAAAGTTGGTTGCATGTATGTACCTTTCATCAGTTTTTGGTTTGTGGGTATTAATTGTAGAAAAACTTAATCAAGGATTACTACTTCAATAAGTTTGTTGTTTTATGATCCTTTATGTTTTGCCACAAATTTTGAGACTGAATGGATTCCTAAAATTGTTCAATTTGGACAGCCAACTGGGTAAGTCAGTAATGTCTCAACAAATAAATTTAGGGCTCTGTTGAGTTGGGGATTTAGAGATTCACTATGCTTTAAATTGTATTCTTCTGGCAGTTTGTAGGTGTGTATCAAGGGATAGAAGATGGTAAAATAAAAAAGAAATGAATGAAAGAGCATGTAATTGAAAACAGCTTTACAGACAGACTGAAGTGGATTTAAATCTTAAAAGTCAATTTCTTAGGAAGCATAGTACTCATAACACATTGTCAGACTCACTGTGGAGATTAAACAAAGGATCCAAATTGGAGTAATGGAACAACAGCAGCAACACTCATCCTCCTTCCTTGACAAAACCTGGTGACTACATTGTCCACAATAAAACTCTAAAAACAGTTCATTTAGAGATTTCTGTGACATGCAAGTAGTAGCTCATGTAGCATAATAAAATAAAGATCAGGTATGAATGACATGTCTATGGACTTAAATTTAAAAACTGTCTTTCACAAACTAGTATTTTCAGTTCCAATCAGCACAGACTCAAAAGGCATCTATCAAGGCTGATAATCATTCTTTATGCAGCTCCTTCTCCTATTTAACCCTGAACCAGCTCGCTGTGGCACAGTGCTGGAGTGATAATCATTGCATCATTCCCCAGCCCACATACTTGTTTAGGTTTGTTGACTCTCAAGAACATTATGATACTTCAAAATCCAGCTACACATTTTAATTCAGTTCTTCAAGAAAACCTGCAGTGATCATGAGGTTTAAATGAATATGAGTGGTCTTATTTAACCACACGTCTTTATCCTAACACAGGAGTATTTTTGAAAGTTGCATTTTTCAAACACGAAAATTATTATGTATCATCTCATCCCATCTCATAGAAGGAAGAAATTTGTTTGAAAGGCAGCAGAGGATATCTGCCCACTGATATCTGATATCTGAAGTTGCCCACTGCCAGTGATATCATATGGATCCAGAGATTGGAGCAAGTCTTCTGGTTTCAATCTCCTAAGACTTGAAAAAAAAGTAAAAGAATTGGTTGGTTTGGAAATACACCACGAAAATGTAATGAAACACGATCATGCTATGTTGCACTTGTTGCTAATAACCATCAATAACAGCAACACATCAGTTTTGTTTTTGTTAAGCACTTACTTCCGTGATTTTTTTGTTGTGTTGTCTGTTTTTGTTTGGTTTTTCTGTAAAACTGGAGGGGTAGGTTTTATATTAGCTTCAGGGATGGAGCCAGGGTTTTATTTTGGATAGGCAAAATAACTATTGGTGTGACCTTTGTTTCCAAAGGTCACTATCACTAAATCACTATTTAAATGAATCGAATCAACCAACTGATATACCACAGTTACTATTTGTGATTTTAAAGTATATTTGGTAGCTTTTTGCTCCTGTAATATTTGAATGCATATTTATAACTTTTTTTGTGAATCAGACTGATCTACCTGTTTTCGCTCTCCATGGTGCTGACCAAAGAGAAGTGCTCGAAATCACCAACAGGCTGCACAGCTACAGCTTTTCATTTATTTTAGGCCGCAAGAACTGCAACAGTAACCACAGTTAAATCAGAGGCAAAAAACCAAATTCTTTCCAGAAAAAGAGAGTTTTTTCGAGAAAAGTTAATGGTAGGCCTGTTGAAAAGTGGGTGGTCCTGCGACTGTTGGGGCCCACCTGTAACGCCGCGTCTGGCTTCAACCTACACCCTTTTGTTCACCTTGTGATTTGCAGTTTTTTTTTACCTTGGGTTTGTACAATTGTTTAAACTGCTGAAAGAGTGAACCAAAATCAGTTTCATTCATTCAAATGTCAAAAACGTGGAGACAAAAAAAATGGAGAAAATTTTACCCCTTGTGCTCTGAAAGCAGTTAGAGTATCTGAAACCATGGTACACAGCACATTATGATATAATATAGTGGTTTCAAGACTTTTTTTGCAGCACTCCCTTTTGTAGATGAAATTATTCTCAGACCCCCCCCCTTACTCTCTGCTGCCAGCCACATGCTCTTCAATGAACACGCTCAAATGTGGGCTTCACTTGCAAACATGCAAAGGCCTAATTCATTTGAAATACTGTCTCAAAAAATTCAAACACAACTTGAGCTCTACTATGGGACATCTTGTTGAAAATAGTAAAAAATATATTCAATTCATTTCTGAAAACATGTTTTCAAAATTATTGCCTCTGCATATTAACTTTTTCCTTTCCATTAAGCATCAGCTTACTCACAAACGAAGGAATTTGTTCCTTTAATGGCTGAAATATGTGCGTTAAAATGTAAATGTGTATCAACACTCTTGAGCATCTGACTCTTTTGGCCCTGCGCCCTCCCAGGGGTCACGCTCCCCAGTTTGAAAACCACTGATATAATAGTCATAACAGGGCATAGAAAGTGACAGCATGATAAGTGGCTACAGTCTTTGAATTGTGACCTAGAAAAATGTAGTTTCTGTTTTTGTTGTGAAATATAGTGCTAAGACTTGGAGTTGCGGTGTGTTGCTCTTGTCTTTGAGTTTTGGTTGTACTTTTTGCTGCAATATTTCATTATATTGAGAATAATGAAATGTTGCACAAGTGTTGTCACCCCGTCTTTGCTCGTCTCCTATTGGCGCAGCGACATACCACGTGGTCGGGCAGTCACGCGCTTTCCAGGAACCCGTCAGGAAGAAGAAAAACAAAACAAACCCGAGAGAGCTGTAACAGCGCGTGGACTCCATTGAAAAGGGGGCCCTGTTATAGCTGTAAGGAGGACATACACGAGGTCCGACAAGAAACCAGACGTGTGCGTGGGCGTCCTAAAAGTGAGTACAACTCCTATTTACCGGCTTTGAGGCAACTCTGCCGAGCATTAAGCGCTGTTTGTGCCGTGGTGGAGGATTAGCTTTGGAGCTAACGGGAGGTCGGCTGTTGTTGTGTATCGGGCTTCAGCTGGGATGAGGAAGGGGGCGGACTGACGGAGGCCATACTGACTGTGAGCTGCGGGTGATAAGAAAACAAGACCCGTGCTGTCCGCATTAAAAACTACTCTTTAAACCCTTTAACACCTCAACCTTGTCTGTTGTTACTCACCACAGTCTATCCAGGTCTTGTTGGAAGTGTTTCTGCACGGAAATATTGGCTTTAAGGTGGAGAAGAAATTTCGCTTATTTGTTACAAAGCGCAAATCCACTTCAAAATGAGTGATTTTATTTCTTATATCCTGATATAAATGTGTGCTTAGTTCCATGAGAGGTGAGGTTTTATGTGTAACTCGGAGTCAAGATGGTTAAAAATGCACTTATGTAAGAAGATTGGATTGCATGCTACTTTAAACTATCCAAATCGTCATCCTCGTATAGCTCCCTGCATTAAATGCCAAATAGATGAACACTAAAAGGGTATTTTTTGCAAGTAAAGGCCGTAGCTCATCAGTGAAATGGCCAACACTTGACTTTTTCCTGCCTGAGCTCTCAGTAGGTACACGCCCCCCAACACAAAACACAGACACTGGTGCTGGAAAAAAAGCTCGACATAGCTAGAAATTTCCATGGGATGTAATGTTTCTGAAACCCTAGAAAGGCATTCACTTTAACCGAGGACTACTCTGAAGCGAAGATGTGTTTGCGATGATGTATCAGTTTGATTTCACGCCGTATCAAGCAGCTGTAACTTACTGTTTATCAGCCGACTTTGGTACATTTTGTGCTTTGTGTTTCCTGAGAGATATTAACGCGCACTGAAGCCATGGATTGACGTGTGGCTGCGCGCTGATCTTATTTATTGTTGAGACTAGTGTTTTTCACTTGAAATATATTTAAAACATGGATATCTAGGCCACGGACATGTAGGCCTCCAACTTGTTTATCTTCTGCCTCAACCTAGATTGAAACGGGCTGTTTATTATGAAGCAGCTTTTCAGACTGACAGCCGAGTTAGCCAATCAGGTCCAGCGTAGGGCGGGGTGTCTTGGTTTTCAGACCAATGGGGATCACGGATTACGTGGGTGTTGGCCCCGGTGGTTAGATTGAGGCTCTGTTTTGCTTTGCTAAGGATCTGTGGTAAGTGCAGATACTGTGGAGACACTGGAGACATTGATGGCTTTGTTAGTGTGCAAAATCGCCAATTTGTACTTTTTACCTGCCTGATGGATTTAGATAAGGATGCTGAGATTTAGACCTTCATGCTGTTCAGCTGAGCCTCTTAAACAAATGGATTCATCAGCAAAGAGAGGGAGTATCTGTAATTGTCTTATTTCTTGTACAAATCGAAAAAATATGTACATCTTCTGTTCATACTGTGCTGTAGTTTCCTCTTGCTCTGTGGTTGTTTCATAAGGGTTTGTGAAACTGCATCTGCAGCTGCAGTGTCTGACCAGAACTGGTCATCCAGAACTATTTCTCTGTGAAGTGAAGTATGGAGAATAACATCTAGGTAACATTATGTTTTATTAGTTATATTCTTGCACATAAATGCATTCAGTATACTCTAAAAATAGTCTATTTTTGTATGTTGAATTCTTATGTGAGTATAAATCTAGATAACTGTGTCACGATATGGAGAGCTTGTTAGGGATGGGTACTTAGATCAAATAGATATCAACCAAATTCCTCCAGTGGAACTGAGTACTGATTCACGTAAAAACACAAGGTACCATGTTTTGGTACCCAAATGCATTGTTATGACCTCAAGGTGGTGGGTAGGTGATGTCTCGAGCAGGACATGGGCATGGAGTAGGTACAGCTGGGGTTTAGTTTGTGCATTATTAGGAAAAAAACAATGTATAACTGTTGTTAATTCAGTAAGTTGCAGTTAATTTTAGTCTGGGGTTTTCATGTTGAAGAAATCTCTGAAAACAATATGTTTATATGGTGGGAAAGAAATACACTAAATTGACAAATTTAGGGATTCACCTGAGGTTGGATTCACAGAAGGTAATCAAACAGTATAAAACAGGAAAGGGATTTAAAAGATATCCAAGGAGCTGAGGATGCCAATAAGCAGAGTTCAAACTCTTATTAAAAAACTGGAGAACAAGCGATTGTGCTGAAACCAAACTGTGGTTAGGTGGACCAACAAACATTTCAGCCCCTACAGACATTAAAATTGTTCAGTATACAAGGAACAACTTACAAATAATTTCAACTAAAATACAGGATACTCTGAAAAGAATGCTATCAGACTGTTTCAAGATGCACAAAAAGGAGGCACTTGAAGAAAAATTGGCTGTATGGTTGAGTTGCCAAAAAAAAGGCCAATTCTACGCAAACGCTACAAAGTATCCTGCTTACAGTATGCCAAACAGCACAAAGATGAGCCTCAAAACTTCTGGAACAAAGTCATATGGAGTGATGAGACCAAAACTGAACGTTTTGGCCAACCATAAATGTTACATTTGGAGAGGAGTCAACAAAACTGAACGTTTTGGCCAACCATAAATGTTACATTTGGAGAGGAGTCAACAAGGCCTATGATAAAAAGCACACTATTTCTACTGTGAAACACGGAGGTGAATAACTGATGTTTTGGGACAAAGGCTTGGGAAACTTGGTCAAAACTGATGGCAAGATGATTTCAGCATTTTATCGGAAAATATTGGAGGAAAATTCACACTCATTGGCCCAGAAGCTGTGCATTGGGGGTACTTGGATGTTCCAACATGACAGTGATCCAAAACACAAGGCCAAATTAACCTGTCATGGGCTGCAGCAGAGGAAAGTGAGGGTTCTTGAGTGGCCATCTCGGTCTCTTGACCTCAATATCATTGAGCTCTCTGGGAAGATCTCAAACCTGCAGTTCAAGCAAGACAGCCCAAGTATTTACCGGAACTGGAGGCTTTGTACAAAGAAGAACGGGCGATTTTACCATCTGAGGAACTTAAGACTCTCAAACAACTACCAAAAAAGACTTCAAGCTGTCGTTAATGTTTAAGGGGACAATACACGCTAGCAAGAACTGGGGTATTTAAACTTTTGATCAGGGTCATTTTGGTACTTTCTGTTGTTATTATGATTTATAAAGTGTAAACAGTTGTTTGACAGTGAATGGCTTCATCTAACCACTAGCCATGAGTGAATGAAAAGTTTTTGTTTTATCATTCGTATTCTCTGAAAAATGGCCAAGAAATCATAAATTCTGCCAGTGTGTGTAAACTTAGGAATACAACTGTATTTGACAATTTTCACAATTGACAGATCGAGTTAACATAACCTCTGTTCACAAGGAACATGTTGCACTGTCCAGGTCTTCTTTGCAGTGGGGACATAGTGCCCAGGTCAGGCATTTAATCAAGGAAGCAGTGTGTTATCAGCCAATATCTGATAGTTCATTTTTAAGCCAATATCATCAGAAAACGTGCCGATATATATCGTGCATCCCTACCTCTGATTTTTGCAGACTTGTGAGGCAGAGCAGTTTGAAAGGTGGGAAAAGTAATTTGAAAGAAATAATGCTCATGCAAGCACTGAGACAATCTAGAGAGTAAGAATCTTGCTAGACTCCAGCTGCGATGTCTGTTGCAGTCTTACCATCATAAACACTACCTCTCTCTCTTCCTCCATCACCCTCTTAACCCCACACAGTCTCAGCAGATGTCCATGTAACACGAGTCTGGTTTTGCTCGAGGTGTCCGATCGTTAAAGGGAAGTTTTACCAAACCGTTGTGACTTGCTAAATGTGGCTAAGTGCTGTACTCATGGTGGGTAAAGATGAGAAAGGACTCTTTATCCTCTCTTAATTTTGGGTCTTTGTCAATAATACAACACTAGTGGGTCTGGACTGGTTTGTGCATTTGTAAAGTGTCTTGAGATAACATTCCAAGTGATATGATGCAATGATGCAGACACAAATAGATTCATTGATTAATTGTAGGACATTACGTCTCAATCCAATTTTTCATAGTTTGTATTTCAAAAAAACATAAACCTGAATGCTGCAGTATACCCTGTGAAACAGTGTTGTGTTAGCTGCCTTAATAGTTGGTTGAAATGCAGTACTTTGGCACAAGCGCAGCTCAGTGACCCAACAAGAATTTGTGCTTGGGCGTCTTGGTGATGAGAAAGACTGGCTCCTCCATAATAATGTCAATTTAATGAACATTACTAATATCTCTATCATTTGTTGTGTGTCAGAAACGGCTGTTTGATGCTAATGAAATCAGTGTTGAATTATTAAAAAAGTGATTTATAATGTTAATTTCTATTTTGGTGTGACAAATGGGGAGTTGTAGATAAAATCTGGGCTGCAATAATATCTGCAATTTCCAAATGGCTGTGATGAGACATTTAACATCAAAACAAAGTGGAAAATTATAAACTTAGCAACATAAATAAAAGATTTAAATGAGAAAGCATTTGCTTTCTCAGCCAGATGATACATAATACATTTATCTTGCAGTCTAACCCCGGGGTATAATGACCTTGCTATAATCTTGTTATGATTGTTTCCATTTCAGGGGTAAAAAAGATACTTTAGGATTTGTTTGGATTCATCGAGTAACATTCTTCGTCAGAGATTTTGTGTAAAAGGTGAAAAAGCAGATTGACTTATAAACCGGAAGTTACAGCACTTTTTGATATTTATGCATTTTCAACAGTTAATATAGAAATATGTATAGAAATATGTATAGAAAAATGCAATACCCCATCAGGTATTTGTCACATATCATGCAGGCCTCATTAAAAAATGCATTGGCTTTACATGCAGACATTGTAAGTGGTGTATCAGTGATCACTGGTGCTATTTCCTTCACGCTCAATAAACAGTTTAACTTCTGCCTGCTTGTTATCGCTGTAGGAATCAGGGACTGACTGCTATCAGTAGGTAACTCATTCCAAATAAGACACTGCTGCGTGGCCTACTTGGATCTGGTCCAATGTTATGAGGCAGAGAATGTGAGCTGTTTGCATGATAGTGGAGCTCAGAGCTGAACACAGCACAGTCACAACTAAGCGCAGCTTTTTGTCCAGGCCTGAATCAACAGGAAGTGGAGGAAACATGCTGCAGCGGGTTACTAAAAATCTGTACGCTTGAGTATTTCTTCTTAACCTGTTTGTTCATTAGGTATTAGCACTAAAGGTATTTGAAGATGGTGTTTTAGATCTTTTTTTTGTCAGGCATTCACTTTAAAATTGCTTTCATGTTTGATCCAACATCTTTGGTGTTATTACTTCATAGATAACAAATAATCCACAATAAAAGAAGTGATAAGCCACTTGCTTTCGTTTCTTTTCGTCAATTTGCTTCTATACTTAACATTGCAAACCAGGCTGATGCTTGTTTTTTTGTGAAGACAGAGCAGTGCATTTATCTGACAGAGTTCACCACAAACAGCCTCAAGTCAACACAGGAAACTGTTCTTTTGTGGAGAGCTTGCTCTGTGACCTGCTAGCACACCAGCTTTAGTCCTAAAGGTCCGCTATGAGGAGCATCGAAGACTTTTAATACAAGCAACATGTGAGATGCAGCAGCGGGGAGGGATGAAGCCACAGTAACAGTGTTATGAAAGTAAATCACATTACTGAGAGTGAAGGAAGAGTTTTGTTACCTGGTCTGGATAGAAAAAAGTCAGCACTTATTTCAGATCAAACTAAGACTAAGACTTTGAGGCGTAAACATGATGCTGCAGAAACTGCTCTGTCCTCATCAGTTTTTTCTATTTGTCACAGTGGCACAAAGTGAAGAACAGCTCTGACTGAAGCTTGCAGACACAGGAAGTCAGGAGAGGCACTGAGTTGATGCTTACTTTATTTCTGAATTATCTCTGGGGGTCTCCTCCTCCTCACAATAAACAGAGCAGCTAATTAAAAACAGTAAAGTACTAAATAAAGCTGCTGTGGAGGTGAAACCTCTGTGTCTCTGAAACACTAACGCTGAGGCAAGATGTCAGGTCATCAGCAGCTTGAGCTGCCTTTCAAGTTCAAAAAGTCTTATCACCTTTTTTTAAACAGTTTTCTAACTTCAGAGGTTAAAAGCTGTTTGGTTCAACTTCTCGTCAATTTCACATTTTGATTATGTCATGGAAGAACGCTGGAGAACGCTACTTGAGCAAAAGCTACGCACGTTTTGGACAGGTTGAGTGCAGAAATATGAATCAGTCTAGTCTGAGCATCACCTAAAATTGAGCTCTGCTGTTTTGGGTCTGTCAGTCGTAGATATCTGGCTCGGCATCGCAGCCGACATCAGCTATAAGCAGCCAGTTATATTATATTAAATTCTGCACAGCATTTCATGGAGTGGGTGAGGATTCATTTTCTGCATATTGGTGAGATCTCTGGGTGTGAGCACAGGCTGCTTTTGCCTCCATCCTTCTGCAAAAACATAAAGTCTGGATTAATGCTTGTGGTACTGTTGTGGTCAGGCCATATGTTCACTAATTCTGCTTTTGCTACAAGTGAAACCAGACGCAGCTGCCCTGTACGGAAGTACACAAAGGGTTACGATAATGATCACAACTCGGTGTCACATACTGAGGCTGATCTTCCAAAAATGTTGTCATTAGGGCAGTAATTGTGTGTGTGTGTGTGTGTGTGTGTGTGTGCGCGCGTGTGTGTGTGTGTGTGTGTGCAGAATCTTGTGTGCTTGCATGTGCTCTTGTGTTTAGGAAGTGTTGCTTTTATGATCGCTGTCGTACTTTGCAGCTCTTGTGTTTTCTGCCACTTCCTGTCTCTATGCAAAGTGTGTAAGCAGTGGGACAGAGCTCTGGGGTGAGAAGTTCATCCGATCAGCCAGCACCCAGAGAGAGGAAGTGATGTCACTCTCTGGCCTCAGAGGGGTGGGATTGGTTTGTGTTGGTGTGTCAGCTGTTTGCTGCAGGGTTCATGTCTTCATGCAGATTCTCATTTATTTGCAATGCAAAAGCACAAAGGGACCAAAAATCAGTCTGTGTGTTGCTGCCCGTAGGGAGTGAAGGGAAGTAAGAGAACAAACAGAGAATGAAAAAATGGTGAGTGAAATTGAGATTAGTTTCAGTTTGATGTACAAAGAACCCATCAAAGCCCAATAAAATAAAGATGGGGATGCGGTTCGACACATTGAAGTTGGTGCTTTCCAAACACATGATCAGGGCATGGTTGATTTCTGAGGAACTCATTCTCACAATAACTTCCGGCTGTTCCGTGGAAAACGAGAGCGCCACTGTGTAAGCTTTGTGCTCCGTGTTAATAGACCTTCTGTTGTTGTCAGTGAAGTAGAATAAAAAGCTTCCAGTAATCTAATGGCTGACAAATATTTACACATTCATTTAATTGTGTACACTTCGCCTTTGACCATTGAAAGGAACATTATTAACAATGGGCTGTTTTCTTGATTCAGCAATAAATGATGCCCATTGATTATATTTTTAGAAACTATTTCAATAACCATGAAGGTCAATTTTGGTCAGTTTACCATATATTGACAGGGATGTAACTGTATAAAAATCTCATTACCAAGTGAAACGATGGTAATAAGTCTACACTGCGATATTTATCCTGCAAATGAAGATGGGACACACATACTAATAATACAGCTCTAGCAGTCACCTGCCAAGGATGATGCAGAAAAATAGGCATCAGCCCTAAAAAGCCAATGAAAATCAACTGGAAACCCTGTGGTTTGACACCAACCCAAGTCCATGACAGCACCGAAACTCTTATGGTCTTGCAGAACTGTGTGACAACAATAACATGACATCCTTACATTTTGATCCTCTTTGCTTTAGAACTGAATGTTTTAGGGATATTTGACTGTCAGCTGAGACAAAAAAGAAATTTAAAGGTGCTTTTTGCTTCATCTCAGTAATAACTATTTACTATCCAATTATCAACTAGATCATAGACGCCCAATCTCCACATGTGGTCTTAATAACTAGGCCCCACCTGCGCTTATGTTATGGAAACAGCTTTTTATGTATTTTTCTTTACAAGGTGGCATAAGTGCTGTAACCAAGCAGCAATCTTTGGTCTAAAAATAAGAAGCCTATATGGAAGTGCTAAAACTGCTGTTGTTAGAGAAACTGCTTGAGATTGGAGGCAAAAACACGAGAAACCACAGAAATGCCAGTTTATTAGAGATGATCTCTACAGCAAAAACTTACAAAAAATCAGGGTCTGAATAGTTGATTCTCTTTGGCACACATTGTAAGGGTGACTTTTTTGTAACTCATTATTCCTTGAGTAATTAAACTAAAGGGGTTTTGCTCCTGTAGGGCTTTGCTGACTAAAGTGGCATGATAAGGCAGCATTAATGTTCCTATTGTTGATACTTGTATTGTACTCAGCCTGTAGACAAACTCCTGAAAAAGGAAGATGACCATGTTTGCAGTCAAACGTTTGTACCAACAAGGACAATTGAGTTTATATGTGGAGATCATGTTTTCCTGGAAATCAAGATTTTACTCTGTAATTCATTGGAGAAAAGGATGTAAGAGTTTTTGTACAGAATAGAGAGACAGGATGTAACCTGGAGGCCCTGAATCTATTCCCACTTCCACACAGCTGCTGTACACGTCATAAATTGTTGTGAATATTGGATTTTTGAAAAGTGTTAAAATGATTGGAAACAGCTTCCACTTGTCTGGCCAAAAAGATGACCGCAAATTTTCAGAGGAGGCATTTGAACTCTGCGAACATCTCAGCTGATGGAGTTTACTGCCGACTTTAACCTGTTCTGCTGCAGGTGACTTTGGGTCCACTTCACTTTGAAGGTCGACTGTTGTTAAAAGCAAGTGATCTTTGTGGCACCAGGAAAGAGGGATAGCTCATTAGCATTTCTTCATAAAACAGGCCCCAGAAAATTAGAGTATGTAGGTCAGAAGTCTGTGGAAACAAAGGGAGCAGGAAAGACTGAGGAGGAAAGATGAGATTATGATAGACTAGCATGGCCCAGTTCTGTGTTGACTTTAGGTCCGGCCCCAGAGATGGAGACAGAAGGCAGAGCCTCACATCCAGCAGATATCAGTAAACAGGGAGAGGCCTAGAGGCAACAGTTCAACATTTTTAGAAACACTGTGACAGAGTTTCCCATCATGACTTACCTTAAAGATACAGAGCCTGATGTGAAATAAACAACACTGCTCTTTTTATATCTGCCAACTTTTAAACAGGGAAAGAGTTAATTTTACAGCACTGAGGGGAATTGAGCACAAATAAACCAAACAAGTAATCAGTATGTTAGTCGACGGATTGCTCAGCGATGAAAATAACTCTCAGCTGTAGTTGGTGTGATAATTTTTATTATTTGGGAGAATCATCCCCTGAATCTGCCGCTCCCCTCTGCTTATTAGATCTTCATGGCTGGTTTTAGCACATCAATTTTCTCTTCTACAACTTAATGTTTAGGTTCTTTTCAGCTTTCTCATTGGGTCATTTTGTGGGTGGGGTTGTAGCTCGTTCAGCAGTGACTTTCCTGGGAAGTAAAGGAACACCACCTCAACTCCAGTTATGAACCACTTCTAGATATTGGGACTGGTTGCTACAACTTTACTTCCTGTTCACTGCTGGGCCACTTTTGACACAGGGCCCCCTAACGGCAAGTGCAGCAGTCAGTAATGTGCAGACTCCAGATTCTGACATTTCTCCATCAGTGAACTGAACTCAGACTGATGTAAATGTGTACAGTATATTCAGAAGAAGAGGGGAAATACTGAATTTCCCCACCAGGGAAAAAAAAGCATGTCCTCTGTTAGATATTACTTTCAGTTTGAGCAGGCAGTTTTTTTTCCCTATCTTCTGAGAGAAACTGTATTAGAAGTTCACCAAACAGAGACAGGGGTAGTAAGCAAATAGGTGATGAATAAAAAGGGACTTAAGTTGATGAAGATGGATTTCATACACAGAAGTTAGTGGGGAATAAAACTGAGCTAAAAGAGAGGATATTCAAATTAAGTTGTGACTGACATGTTTATAAACTCTTAATTTTTGTACAATATTTTACCTGAATGGTTTTTAGTAGTGAGATCTAGTCGCCTGTTTCTAGTCCTGCTACAATTCTTGCTTTTCTTTTCGTGGCAACTCTGAGGATAAAATGTTGGATTGGAGCTGATGAATTCTGCTTTTGATCATTGAGCAGCCGTTAAAGAAATCAATAAAGATAAAGTAACTTTTACGAAACTGGGAGCCCTTTGTAAGTTTTGTGGATAACTTAAATCTGATACCTGAAAGTGATAGCACTGCTATTTTAATGCCATTCTTTATGAATTCTATGTATGTATTTACCTGTCATAACATTTGTTCAGATGCTTTTTTGACCTAATTCCTGTCTTTGTTATGTTGAGGGAAGGGATGTTACATAACAGGCACTCTATTACCACTCAAAGAAATACAGGCCATGTCACCCTTAGTTTTCTACTCTAGTTTACACTAATTGCCTCTTACAGAGATACAGTTATGTGCTGACAGTCAATGATTTACTGCTGGCTAAAGAAAATCAATAAAAAAGATTTGTAAAAAAAAAAAAAAGCAATCAAGATGATGAAGATGAGACATTGGAGACATTTTTTAATTTTTGTTTTGTCACTTGAGTGTTTCTGTCGGTGGATTAATTGATTCAGTGGTTATTAATTTTCATCCTCACTGTCATTTCTACATGGTTAAAATAAAATTCTTTCAACTTTTCTTAAATAAGTTTTAATTTTGTTTTGGTTTCAGTTTCAGTTTCATCTGTTGTACGCTTTCCTTTTGGTCTATTGGAGCATTTTATTCTCTTTTAATATTTTTGACTTATCTCTCTCTCTCTCTGTTTCCCACAGACCTGAAGCGTACAGAGAAGAACCACACTTGATCGCAACAGGCCAAACCGCACCAGGTTGAGCCCAGTTTTTGGCCTTTCCCCTCTCCCCCTCTCCCCTTTCTCCCTCGGCCTCGAAGGCTGCATCCACGAGCACACTGCGATCATCTCATTTGACGTTGGGATATTGTGCTCACCAGAAAATCTCTCACCACTGGGACCTGACAGGAGGCCCAGAGGTTCCCCCCGCTGGAGCCCTAAGCTGTGCCTGGCGATGCCTCAGGTGAGACGGACAACAGAGGGAATGTTTCCACACAAAGTGGATATTTATATATAAAGTTCATGTATAATTTAATTCTGAAGTACTGATTCTAGTGAGCTGTATTATGAAGCTCAACTATGTTAGCTAGTTAGCATCTAAAGCAACAGTTATAACTCCTTCCTCTCTGCCTTTTCAGTCCTTCATTTCTCCTTTCTTTTTGATTTTTCACTTCTTCATTTCTTCTTTTTATTTTCAACTTCACTCCTTCATTTTTCCTTTCACTCTGCTTCTTAACTCCTCTTTCTCTTTCCTCTGCTTTTTCACTCCTTTTTTACGCCTTCCTATCTGCTTCTCCATGTCTTCTGTGCTCCTTATTCACAACTTTGCTCCTCTCTAAAAATGTTTAATTAACATTTCATCACCTGCTTTGTTTAACCACTTGGCAATTTTATCATTATGCTCTGCATTCTCAGCTTTCATTCACTGTCTTCAGCTTCAGCTTTACATCGCATTTACTGCAAGGAAATGCAACTTCTCTAGTTACATTTAAATTTTGATGGACTAATGTATGATTTAATCTTGAGGCACTGATTTTAGTTGGCTGAAGCTTAACTATGCTAACTAGTTAGCATTTAAAGCAACAGTATGCTAAAATATGCACTCATGAATTATACTTCACGAGATATACTCTGTGGATGTTTTTTCACAGAGAATGGAGTTGATTCCCATTTGAGTGAACAATATCCTGTGCGTCCTATAAATCATATTTACAAACACCAATAACACCAGAAATACAAAGGATTGATGAATGATTTTGCTACAAAACAGTGAATAGACTCCAGAAAACCAGAAAATAAGATTTTAATTCAGGAAACGTACGAGGATGAGAGTTAATGACTTGCGCTGTTGTTTATTAATTTCAGTGTTTGGTTGTATTTTTCTGTGGTGTTGCAGCCTAGTGTCAGTGGGATGGAGCCTCCCTTTGGGGACGCATTTCAGAACTACTCGTTTGCTGACCAGGCCCTGACCAGCACAGAGCTGCTCGCCACCAGCTCTGACCCAGATTTCATGTACGAACTGGTGAGTAGATTTTATCACACAAACACACACACTCACACACACACACACACATACACACGCACAGACACCATTGCCTTGCTACAGACAGGCTCCAGTCTTAACTAGCCTGACTTCTTTTCAGATCAGTCACAGCTGCTCACGCTGTGGTGTCACTGATCTGCAACAGTGTGTGACAGGAGAAAGACATTGACTTTTTTTCTTCATTTTAATCAACATTTCCAATAGTTTGTTTGATATTTTACTTTCCCACCCCTTTTAAGACATTAATTAAAAACTCTACAGATTCATCTTTGGTAGGATCTGCTGCCACTGTGGCATTGAAAACAGAAAGTCACCATGTCTAATTGTTCAGCAGGCGTGTAACATTTGCCGAGCTCTTAGTTGGAAGATGGGACGCAGCATTAAACAGACAGCTCACCTGTCAGCATTCACACTGTCAGCTGCAGGTGCCAACACCCGTTTACTGTCTGCTGTAGACTAAACAACAGTGATTCAGAGCTTTGCTCTCAGTTTCTTCTTCCCTAGTAACAAAGAGATGGGACAACAGTGTGATTCCTTCTCTTTTCAACCCTACAGTAAATGAGAAGATGTGACTTTAGAAAACTTCTCCTAAGAGACAAAGGCCTTATCCTAAAAATAATGTGGTGTTGCTGAATACTGGGATGAAGTATGGAAAGGGTTGAAATCAATTTTATGTTATGAACTCCTTAAGACGTGAAGTGCTGTATCTGGGAAATTTGTCATGGAAAATATCCAAAGCAAAGGCAGATACCTGGTTGGAGAAGTACTGGTGGCATCAAAGAAAGCTATAACAAGAAAATTGTGGAAGGAAGACTCTCCTACTCAGAAAAACCAGTTGGACATTGCAGAAATACTGCATGACAAGGCAGACTTTTACTCACAATTTAGGACTTCAACAACCTGTTTGCCAAAAAAAATGGAAAAAATGGACTGACTTAAAAACTCATCAAAAATTTGAAGAGATTGGTCTATTTTAAAAAGGCTGAATCAAATATTGTTTACAGACACCAATGCATGTATAATGTGTTTATTTCCAAAGCAAATTAAGTATGAGTTAAAAAAATACAAACATGGAGCCTATAACAGGAATTTGTTGAAACTAAGTCGCATTTTGGCTTTGCAGACTTTCACCATGTAGGGACATGCTTCCGTAAACTATTGTAAACTTTTTAAAGTGAATTGAGACAATGTATCTACAGACTGATTAATGAGTCAGACAGCTGATATTATCTGCCAATGTACTGCTTCACACGCTATCATGTGTGTATTCCCCCTGCAGGACAGAGACATGACCCACCGGCAGAGCCCCTGTGGGGACAGCATGGTGGGAGTCGGGGACGGAGGGAAGGAGGTGGAGGGCTGCGTGGATCAGCTCATGGGACTGGGCGAAAGTGAGAGAGAAGTCTACAGCAACTCAGCATTCGAACAGTGGGACTCCTATTGGGAGGACCTCACCAGGTACGTCATCATTTATTTATGTGACATAACTCAATTGAGATTGAGATCGAACTGTCTGAAGTGAAAGAATATTAATACCTCTGAACCCACATGTTTCTGTTTTCTTTGTCAGCAAATTATTCCCCAAGAGAAAACAGCCTGTAAAATCACTCAGTCCAAAATGATGCACTGTGTTAGTACCTGGATGGACAATGTATTTTATTTTGAGGCAGTGGCACACACTGTACATTGTGCTGCTGCTAAAAAAGGCACAGTATATACTAATCCACAGCTTAAACATTTTGAAGTCTGGTGTAATACCATGTCCACAGTCCAAAGACATAACAAGCCTTTTTTAAACAATAAACATTTTGTGACCTTTTTTTCTTTCTTATAAATGAGGTCTGTTTTTGGTGGAATGACTCAGTGTTTGGCCGGGAGCCACAGACAGGGCAGAGGAGTCAGAAAGTGTTTGGAGATAGACTAGTATTCACTGTGTTTTGGTCTTTTTATGTGTTTTTTTTTTTTTTTTTTGAGCAAGGCAAACAGAGACTATATCTAGCAATATTTTAGCCAGGACACACTCTCTTTCTGTGCTCCCTCTAAGAGAAGTGGGTCCCCTGCAAAACAACTCGAGAAGTTTGCTGTCCTTGTTTACAAGACTAATAATGTTTTAACAGCAGAGAAATCTACTCACTTCTTGCTTAGTCATCCTGCATAGTTTTGCAGTCAGTAAGTTAAAACCAGTCATGTTCAGCTCAGTGTAAAGCTGCCTTAAGAAATAATATATACTTCTGATCAACAATTTTTTCTAATTTACAAAATGTTAAGATTATGGGCAATACCAAAACTGTAAACTTACATGAATGAGAGGAGAGAAGACCCTTCAATTTAAAAGCAAAATCCAAAATGTTGCCTGTTTTTCTGACTGTTTGAATGAATTCAAGGCTTATTAAAATCAGTGATTGCTAAGTTTCAGTTTATTGAAAAGCTAAGTCGACTGAAGCTTAGACCCAGTAGTTTTCCTGCACATATGCTCCCACTTGCTCTCTCTGGCTGTCTTTTGCTAATATTAAAGCAGAGTTGCCAAAAATAAAAGGGTTCAGCCACAGAGGAGAGTGTAGTCACTCTGCTCACAATGTCTGACTGTTATTTTGAAGAAAACTGCAACTAAAGAAGAAGTCAGTCCGTGAACATTACTGGTGTGGACAGTCGCCGAAGGGTTTTCCATAAGAAGAGTTTACTGTCACTGACAAAAAGAAATTCTCTGGCCAACACGTCTTGGTCCGACAGTAGATGATTTAAAGCAGGTCCTGGTTTAGCGATGAGACAGGGAGTGGTTTTAAGAGGTCAATCAACAACAAAGCAGCTGGCTGCCGCAGTCCCCTGAGGTCTCAGGTGATGCTGCCTCTGTCCTGCAGCCTATTCTGATGTTTTGCTGCCAAAATAGTTTGTGTTCTCTTGCCTCAGACGTTGAGAATTGGCTGAGTGCAGAAATCAGTTCCTGAAGTCCTTAAAATATGAGCTGGATACTTTTTTGCAGAGTCGAGGTAAATTTGCTCTTAAAGTTCTTATTACTATTGTATTGAAGTGCTGTAATTTTCTGGGTAATAAGTGAATTGTTCTTTTACAACCTGAAAGGTCCAAATCTGATGCTCCTGCTGCCTGGAAGTTCATTTGTCATAGTGACCATCTTTGGGTCGTTTGCAGTCTTTTTTTTTTGTTTGTTTTCTAGCCCACCTTTGCTCCTTGTGGTTTCACTGAAAACTAGGGCTGAAAAATTAATTGCAATTCAGGTGGCAAAAATGGTCAAAAATGGGTGAAAGGACAAAAAATTGGGAGAAAACTTGGAAAATGATCAGAAAGTAGCAAAACCTTTCAGAATCCATTCTGTTTAAAAATATATACGTTTTATTGATCTTATGTAATATTCTAATTTTCTGAGACACTGAAATTTAAGTTTTCAGTGTCTGTAAACCGTAATCATCAACATTTCAAGAAATAAAAACTTGAAAAAAAATTCACTCCAGGTATAATGAATCTCTATATCATCTGGGGTTCACCTCCTGAAATAAAACAAAACTTAACTTTTCTTTTAGATTTTATTTTTTATGTACCTGTTCATCCAGACAAATTTCCTTCTGACAAAAATCCTACTTTTCTTCCTCATGTTAGTGTTTTTCTTATTCATAATAATCATAACAATAATGATAATAATAATAATAATGATAATAATAATGATAATAATAACAATGAAAATAATAGTAATTATAAATATAATTATAACGTCATCCTCTTTAATTTAGCAATGGATATACAACACATAATATGTGAAAACAACCACACAATGAATAATTGCAATACAGGGAAAAAAAATAATTGCAATTAGATAATTTTCTCTAACTGTTCAGCCCAGACACCCCATAAAGAGATTTAGTGGCGTTTTAGCTTGAGTCTTGTATGCTAAGTTGGAACTGCCACAATTACAGATGTCTCCTTCAATGTTTACTGCACTGATCCTTTTATTTGTAAAAAATGAAAGTGTTTGATTACCTTCAGGTTTACATCACTTGGTTACAAAACACAACTACTTACTATCTTGGTACTTTGTTTTCGTTACTTTTCTTCATTTTAAGGTAAATTATATGTCAGAAATTTTAAAGACAGTTTGTCAGAGGTGAAATGAAAAGCAGTAAAGTAGAAACTGTTACATTTGTATCTCTGCTGATTTGACCCGTATGTGTCTTTGCTTTGCAGATACACACGGCTGGCCAGCTGTGACATCTGGGGCACCAAAGAAGTGGACTTCCTTGGATTAGATGACTTCTCCAGTCCCTACCAAGATGAGGAGGTGATAGGTCGAACCCCTACTCTGGCCCAGCTCAACAGTGAGGATTCGCAGTCTGTGTGTGAGGCGCTGTACCCCCCTGCTGACCTCATCCTGCCGGCCCCCCAGCCTCAGCCTCAGTCGTCCATGTTCCCCTGTCATGGGAAGAGACCCCTTGTGCCCAGCCATGGATCAGGCCCTGGCTCTGCAAGGCTCTCTCCCAGCGCCACATCCTCTTCTCGTCCTTCCCGCAGCCTTCTTCTCGACTTCCCTGAGAGCCCCCAGAAGGCCACCAGACCTGTACCCTCCAGCACAGAGACTATGGCCAAAACCCAGAGCCTCCTCAGTCCCACCCAGGATCACAGCCAAACTCATAAGGCCCAGGGGAGAGGAACCAAGATGGCTGCTCCAACATCTCCAGGCTCTGACTTTGTGCGCAAGGCTAAAGTCCGTGTCAGCACCGTGCTGAAAACTCAGCCTGACAAACCCTCCCAGACGGACTTAGAGAGGTCAGATCCTCCTCTACCTCTCCCTCAGCCGCCTGACGAGAAGGCCTCCACCTCTGCAGGCACTGCTATGGTGGGACTTCCTGCCGCAGCAGCTGGAGGCTCTGGCAGCCTGACGAGCTTTGAGAGGAGACCTGAGGGGGCAGTGAAGAGAGAGATACCTGTAGGCTGGTCTGCCTCCGTGCCTCAGCTGATGGAAACGAACCAGGTGGAGGAAGGCAGCATCTCTGGGCTCGTCAGCGGCGGTGAAAGTGTGGCAGGAGTGAGCGGTGGTGTTTTGGTGGGCGAGGGCACAGAGAAGAGCAAGGAAGAGGAGCACAACTACTCCCTGTTCCTGACCCGCAGCAAACTGGCCGCTCGAGCTCATGCCCAGCTAGAAGAAGACGAGGAGGAGGATGAGGAAGAGGAGGCAGAAGAGGAGGAGGAGGAGGAAGGGGATGGACTGGAGCTGGATGATGAAGACCATGATGAGGGTTTTGGCAGTGAGCATGAGCTCTCTGAGAATGAGGAAGAGGAGGATGAAGAGGAGGATGAGGACTATGAAGCAGACAAGGATGATGATATGAGTGACGCCTTCTCTGAACCAGGTACTGTCACAGTTTAGCCTTGCACATTGACAAATCACTGAGACATCCTTAACCCTTTTGCTTTGTTTGTTTCCCTCCATCTTCGCCCTGCCAGGCTGCGACATGGAGCTCATGGATGACATTAAAGGTCTGACAGCTGGAGTTTCAAGCCGGAAGAGAGGCAAGCGTCGTTACTTCTGGGAGTACAGCGAGCAGCTTACCCCCTCCAAGCAGGAACGCATGCTCAAACCGTCTGAGTGGGACAGACACACGCTGCCTAGCAACCTGTACCAGAAGAACGGGCCTCTCCATGGTAAACATACATACGCATTACATCTATGAGCTTTACACAGGAGCAAATACAAACACAAGCTGATTATGTGACAAACCAGGGAATACTTACCTGCAATCAGATCTCTAAGAGAACCTTCAGAGGGGAAACTTGATTTGATTGAAATCACACTGAATTTCTTCACCTCCATCACGTGTTTTAGAGCCTGTAACCCATGGACTGAGTGTGTCACCAGAGCTGTGATGATCAGGGTTTGCCACAGCAGCAGCTGTGCACAGCATGTTGCAGAGATAGAACACTTTAAGTGATCACATTGGGAATATCAAATAAACAAATGGAGCGTGTCTCACTTATCACATAAACAGTCTTTTAGAAAAAACAGTAGGAATGAAAAGCTCAGGCAGCAAAGCATTTCTATGCACATGACTGTATTTTATTCAATTATGTTTGAAAAATAATTTAATATCAGGATGACTCATGTTGCCTTTTTTAATTTATATTTATGACTATTTCACAAGGAACAGCTTTTCAAGCTTGTAATAAATCACTTAAAGTGAAAGCGTTCGATTTCAGAAGACTGATTTATTTCCTTTTAGTAGTGAGTAAAAACCCACTTTAGATCTACCGCAGATTGCATAAACCTCGCTGCTGACAGATAAAAAACTGAAGCACAGATTAAAAATTCAAGCATATTCTCTTAACTATATCTTTAAAGTCCTATAAGAGCAAATTATTTATCAGAAAAAGGTGGAAGTCTAATTGTAAGATAAATTAGTTTTATAGTGGGCCAACTGTATCAAACCAGTGGCTCCCAACCTTTTCCAACTCACTGCCCACTTTTAAGTTTCAAAAAAACAAATGTTTGTGGCCCACCTCTGACCCAATAAGTTTACTCTAGAGTTAACCAAAAGAGCTGTGACATGTTTTTGTCAAAGATGTTTATTGAAACAGGAAATACCACTTGATAATTATCTCTTTCCCTTGTTCTCAAATAGGAAAGTACCTGCTGAAGAAGTCTCGCCGCACCGACGTTGAAGACCTGACTCCAAACCCACGCAAGCTGCTGCAGATCGGCACCGAGCTACGCAAACTGAACAAGGTGATAAGTGACTTGACCCCTGTCAGTGAGCTTCCTCTGACTGCTCGACCCCGGTCTCGCAAAGAGAAGAACAAACTGGCATCAAGGTAAAACATGCACAAGTGATCGAACTTATGAAATGAGTCAAACCCAGTTTCAGATGTCGGAGCATGTTTTGTGTTTGATTCTCTTTCCTGTTATGCTTGTTAACCTTAGTTCATCTGCTGTGTTTTGTAGAGCCTGTCGCTTAAAGAAGAAGGCCCAGTATGAAGCGAACAAGGTGAAGCTCTGGGGACTCAGCACAGAATATGGTATGTTGACATCCTTGATGTATGATGACAACTTTTCTTTATCGATGATTACATTTAGTTCCTGTTTCTTTTTACATTCTTTTTCAATCATTAGACAAGTGAAAATTTTAATGAGGAGTTTGATCCCTGTAACTAACAACTTATTTTTGTTGTTGAGATAATTGTTGCATCGTTACAGCTGATTGCATTTCTGTTCCATTATTTAGATCGGCTACTGTTTGTGATCAACGCCATCAAGGAGGAAATCGTGGCCCGTGTGGAGGACACTTCTCCTCGTCCAACAAACATGACCGACACTCTGGAGCATCTCATCCAGGAGACGCTTGGTAAGATTTCGACCTTGTACACATGCAACCGGGTATTTTAAAAAACGAATATTTCCACTTGTTAATTTTTTAAAACACTTGCATTTTTTTGTTTTAATTCATGAATTCAGACAATGAAGTTCCATAAATGGGATTTATCTCTAAAGGCATCTCTTTCTCTATTTGCAGTGGCATCACCTGTTGCTGGGCAGACTTCAGACTTTGTCAACAAGATTTTGGAGAACACAGGACGTGGTGATCCCACCGGTGGACTGGTTGGCCTGCGAGTCCCCACTTCCAAAATCTAGACAAACAGCGGTCCACTGGGAGGAGTGGACTAAATATTATCACCGTGCTGTCCTGTTGTAACTATGCTCCCCTCTGCATGCCCCTCCAACCAAGAGTACATACACATTGTTAGCCACACAAACACACATACCACCCCCTGTGTGTGTATCTATGTGTGCTTGTTATGGCCATGCACCTGTATGGCAGACACCCTAGCTTCCTGTCTCTGCACACAGCGTGCAGAGACAGTGCGTCACCTTCTACCAACCCATCGTGAGCATCTGTTGGGTGAAGCGCCTTTGTAAAAGGATGGTTAGGTGTGTAGCTAACAGCACGCTCCAAATCCACTGGGGATTTTTAGATGTGTTTAGCAAAGCATTGTGTACGGTCGGTTCTGTTTCAGGGCTGAAACAAAAAACAGTCATGAGTGTAACCACTGGAAAACTTTCATGCAAAGTGTTCGAGGGTGTGATGACAGAGGAACTGTTGAACGACAGGCACCATAAAATGTATAGAAGTTCAAGTTATCATTTCCTAGAAGAGGTTCACCTCACATGGCTATAGAAAATAGCATCAAGATGTCAGATTGACACACTTAGATGAGTATCCAAAAAAAGGTTTGGTTGCACAGACTGCTGCAGGGTGAGAAAAAAAAAAGCAGCATGCTCTGAGGCGTCATGGGTGGCAGGATATATTTTGTATTGAAGGCCTAAATATGTTCATGCCATCCCCTGTTTACGGAGTGACACATTGAAGCTCACGACAAAATGAGCTGAAAGCTGAAAACATAGACTTTCACAAATAAGTGTCACAATCCTGCTGGGTGGAAGGTTGGAGCATGCAGTATGAGGCTTAATGCTTTTATTTTGAAAAACTTTCTCTAAATCAACAGCAGGTAGTTGTGCATGTGGATTGGTGCTTTTTTAGCCTTGTGCTGGTTTTAACTGGACCGGATGAAATGGGCAGTTTGCCAGTGTGGGAGCAGATTGTGAGGAAGATGATGGTTGATGAAGATGACATAAACAGTGATCCATCTCCTCTAGGAAACTGTATATAACAAGTGTCTGCGAGTGAGAAAAAAGGCACTGGCTTTCCTTTTTGTACAGCAGAGATGACCAGGCTAACAGTTTGGTATGTTCATACTATAGTGTTTGATCAGAGTTCTATTCATTGTGCCTTGTGTATGTATGTATGTGTGTGTGTTTCTGTAAGCCTGAGTGTGTGTGCCTGTGTGCGCGCGTGTGTTAGAGGGACTTAATGAGAAGAGGTGATTGGTCTGAACTCCCTGATGTCCGGCCAAGGAGAGGACTTCTTTACACTGAGGGAGATTGTTATTGAATGTGAGAAGAGAGAGACACACCTTTGGGGTTTGTTGTGTATTTCAGTTGTCTGAAGATATTCTGAATGTACATAAAAGAAATGGAAGCTCTTGTTGCGTGATGCCACAGAGTCTGTGTATATAGGAGGGCTCTGCAATAGATTACTTTCTGGTTTTTGGTACTCTGTCTCTAGGGATCGGGGGAAGGGGTTGACAGATATTTTCGTTAAGAGTTACAAAAAGAATTTGCACACTATATTTTGATTGTTTTTTGTACCAAAGACACATGCAACGAAATGGCGAACAGCCAGTTAAAGTAAGGTTTTGCACAGCTTACCTGACGCCGTAATGAATGTAAGAAATGTGGGAGGGTCAGGGAACTTCATTGAACTGTGAAATTAGCTTGGGTCCAATTCTGTACAGAAAAGGAACATTCATTCATTATTTTTTAAATCTAGATGTTAATCCCATCTACAAGCTTCTCCAGTAGATATGTTAGTCACTTAGCAAGCACTTCATTCCTACATGGATTCCTCCCTCCACATGCTAATTGTGTTCAGGGCGCTTTTTAGGACACAGAACTAAAGAGTGCTGGTAGATAAGCTATGTTATATATTTTTCTTGTTTGTTGAAATGTCACCAACAATAACCAAAATGTTTTGTTGTGTCACTTGTTTGATTTTTTTTTTTTGTATGTAGACGACGTCTAGCTCTTTGACAAAATATTAACTGAATTGTGTTCTAAAGTACTGTATATAGAAAACATGAATAATATATCTATCAATGGTGAAATGCCACTTTTCATGACAACTGATTCATTTTTAAACGTGACACATTTCTAAACGCCTACCCTTGCATCCAGAACGTTAGAGGAAAAAAACACAAAAGCCAAAAAAAAGTTCTTGTTATATTTTTGTACTTTAGCTGCCTGCTAGCTTTCCTGTTGGATTGTTGATCAGATCCCGTGGAGAGAAGGAGAAGCAGAGGAAAAGAAGAGAAAAGTCTTACAGACTAGTCTGATAGTTCGACCCCTCTGGTTTCATTTGCTGATTAAGCAACATGCAGATGATCTTGTCCAGATTTCTGTAAAACAGACTGAAGTGAAGCTCTGATCGTGTTTGTCTGGTGTATAAAGAGACACACAGGGATGTGTCAACAGGTGTGAAGATGTGAGAGCAGATTAGGAAGAGATGTTACTACAGGTGCAAGCCAAAGCCATTATAATTTAGCCCCAGGTTGATCTGGATTCAGCACTGTGTATTTCTACGTTTGATTTTCACATATTTGCATCTTAACCGTGGAGTCGGTGGGATTTATTTCCTGCGATTGACGCTGCATCCTCTGAGGTGACATGGCTGAATGTTTTCCTGCCTGGTCATGCTTCTGGTCCTTAGCTTACATCCATCCTGATGGGCAGAATAACTCAAAGTTACAATATTCTCATTTCTACAAATGAATAGTTTTGTCCAAACCCTCAGAGAAAAAACATTCATGTTGCTTGTCCCCATGCTGTGCCCTCAGAGGAAACGTCGCCAATTCCAGGAATTTTCAAATTCAACCAAACAACGTTACCAAGAAAATACAAAGAGTTAGTGTTTGATGAGGCTGAATTCAGGTTAGTTCCGATGAGAAAGACCTCCTTCACTGATTGAACTCTGAAGTTTGATGATGGTGATGCAGACCTGCAGTCAGTCTGTATCATGAGATTGAATAATAGCCAGCGCTCCATACACACACAAATAAATATATATATTTTTACTGTTTCTGTTCCGTCTAAAAAGGGAGAAATGGTGCTTTTTCTGAAACTAGAATGAGGAGTTTCCATGATTCTTATTTTAGTCTAGTTGTAGCCTAATGACTTGCTCCCCCTACCGTCCATAGCTATTTTCTTAGTAGTGATTCATTTTGTAAATAGACTATATAAGTTAATATGTATCTTCTAAATGTTAGATATATGTATAGAATACTCTATCTTATATGTTTGAAAACAAAAGCACTTTGTCCAAAAAAGGAAAAAAAAAAGTTAAAAAGAAAAGCATTTTTTTCTTCCATTTGCTGCTAAAAGGCCTGGTGTGAATGCTGCAAGTGTACTTGACGACTACTTGCTCGGATAGGTTTATAACCTGGTTTGGTAAGGTGTATAAACAAGCAAGGAATCGTTGGACCCATGTGATGATATGAGGTGTTGAATGCGAGCATATCATTGCTTGGCTTTGAGGAGTTTGGTGTCTTGACAGAATAGGTCTATTTCCTGGTCAGGGGATCGTGTGTTTGTGGTCTTAAAAAAAAAAGAGGGTTTTGATTCCAGGGCCCCTACATTGATCCTGATGCTGACCCCCTTGGCGTCATGATTAATTTGCCTTCAGTAGAGGTTTCCTATGGAAAAACTGATTCTGCTTTGGCTTCCTCTTCAGGGTGATGTACAGTGTAGACACATTTCTCCAGAGAGCTATATTGTTATCATTTGTAAACTGATTTCTACTTGTGACTTAATGAGGAGGGGTTTAGCCTGGGGTGGCCGGGAAGAGCCCATTTGAAAGACGCTGTTCCAGGTCGCCTTAAGGGGAAGTTACTATATCACTGTACTGTATGGCAAGCCAATTACAAATGGAGACTCAATCTGGACACTTATTGCCTTCTTAAACAGCTTTTCACAACACACGAAACAATAACACAGCAGACATGTCAGGTCTCAAGGGGTTTTCCTGAGATTATGACATTGATCTGTCTGTATATGGTCAACAACAACAACAAAACCATTCAGCCTGATTGGCTCAAAACAACCTTGACTGAAGAGCAGACGCGGTGAAATATTTCTGAAAATTTGCTTCATATTTGGACAGCTTTTGTTCAGTTTGATCAAGATTTGAAGCATTTTTTTCAGCTTAGGTTTCTGCCCAGATCTGAACGGGGGTCAACAGTGGTTAAAGGGCCGCTGGTTGACCGACAGTAGAGTGGCTGAATAAAGGGAGTGTGTGTTTTGATGCTGATCACCAGGCTGGTTCAAGAAAGAGTCCACAGGTTTTTACATTTAACATGATAGGCGCAAGCTGTGCAACTTTACATTCAAACCAGGAGACTCTGTGGCATTTTAACAGTTGAGGAGTGAGTGAAAAATCCACGCCAGTAAAACTATTCCTTCTACTTTTTATTTCTGATGACGTAAATCCTATACAGTCAACTATTAAGCTAATAGAGTGTGTAACTTTGTGCTACTCTTGTCCAATAAAAGCTAAGTGGATCCATAAAGCTCTTCTTCAGCAAATCAGGGTAATATCGTTCTTCTATCTGACATATGTGATGACATATAAAATCAAAAGAAAATATATTTATGTATTCCAATTATTGTCGCCATTCTTTACTCTGTACAAAATATTTTGTGTGTGTGAATGAGTGTGTATGTTATGATAAATGTCAATCATTATAGTGCAATGCTCTCTACATGAACTGAAAACAGGCCAACAGACTTGTCACAAGAATTTACACGTTTTCAAACAAACAAGCTAAAGAAACGTCCACTCACAAAAGAATCTGATTCTAAATTCTAGCCGGGGATTTGTTACATGGTGCTGATTACTTTTCATGACATCAGAGAAAAACAAGAATTTAAATGGCATCCATATTCAGCTCTGTGAGTAACATTGGTTATGTAATTATTGTTCCCAATGGCTGTCATCAGACCTGAACTGTCACTGTTGGACCAATCAGAGGAAGATCCACTCTTGAGTCTTTCTCTCAACAACATCAGACTGGTGCATTCTGTGTTACTGGCTTGTTAGGATCATTGTTGTTCAGCATTTTATTATTTATTTTGTAAAAAGCCAGATTCTTTGATTTAATGTTACTGCCTACAGTCAAAGTGAAGCAAATCATCGCCCACATTTTCAAAATGAATAATCAAAAACTGCTACTTTGTTCTTCACAAAGCAGATGCATAAACCTCTACAGAAAATACTTGGTAGTGCTTTTTTTTATTTATCTGTGATTTCCCAACTGATTGCAAGAAGTCAGCTTAAAAGAGCTTCAAGATTGGGACTTTTGAAGTGAACACAGTTACTTTTCATGGATGTAGTTTCTGAGTTAGATCGATCACTAAGTTTATTTTATTGAGTCAATAGCACCCCATACAGTGCTGCACAAGCATGAAAATTGTGAAAGCTCAAGCAGTGTGCACAAAAAATATGTCTGGTTTTGTAGGTTACAAGTAAAAAAGGCTGGGGTCGAGTGATTACTTTAGTATTTTAGTCACTGACCAAGTAGATATTTCACTCAGAAGGTGGAGGAGACAGAAGTCAGAGCTAGTTAGGGTAAAAAACATGTAAAGATTTACCGCATGTACAGTGCGTAGCAGTTGCGAAATTAGCAATTCAGACCCAAACTGTTTTTGTTTTAACCAGGCTGTAAAGATATACTTTTCATTGCAGTAAAAGTCTGTTCTTGTTTTTTTCAGTTTCTGTTCTTCAGCCAGCCTCAAGTAGATTCTTGATAGACAGCAACTTTTTGCAGTTTTACATAGGTTTAATTTTTCTAAACGAGATATTTCCCTTTGATAGAGAGTGAATTATCTCTGTTTGCCATGTGATAAACATGCCATGATAAACATTTTTAAAACGCTGAATTAAGATAAGCTGTTCCTTTAAAAGTCCATTATATATCTGATTTATTTTTATTCTTATCAGTCAAGTATGAGGTGCTCATTGGGAAATCACAGATTGAAGAGAAAAGTGATGCCAGATATCACCACACTAATTTGGTCATAATACCGACAGTAATAACTTCTTGCTGGCTGTGATGTCAAATCTCAGAGTCTGGTTTTAAGCCCCTTTTGAGGCATTTCAAATGTTTCCTGTCTTGTTTGGATCCATGTGGGCTGCCCCTGTTGCTTGTGGAAAGGCCTCACCTTCGGAGGCTGTTTATGCTTGCTTATTATTACCCTCTGCATTCTTCCCTGTGTCCAAGTGACACTCCAGAAATGTACTCTGTGATAAAATATACAGTGAGAACACTGCATGCTGCATAGCACTGAGAGAAACAAGTGATCTCTGCATATTTGGAAATAACTTGGCGTCATAAAGTTAGCTCACTGTACTCTCAGTTGAATGATTTTATATTTGCTGCTAATGAATGAGCACAAAAAGACTTTAGATTTTGGTTAAGAGTGTCCTCAACACTTATACAGTATAATAATACCACAATCCCCAATTTTTCTCCATATCCTTTTTCCTTTGACAGTCAAAAGACCAACAGTGTTACTCACCTTGAACTTGGTTTTTACTTTAACCAGGAGGAAAAAAAATACTTTGAATATGATGCCTGCTGAACCAGGTGCCTTAATCAATTATACGAGAACACAAATCTGCACCTTCTGTCAGTCTGGAGGGGGTTTCCCTACAGAAACAAGGGGCTGGGTTTCCCAAAACCTACACTTAAAGTACAAATGAGAATATTTTTCTCGAAAAGTAATTCTCTTTGTAAATAGATAAGCCTTTAATTATTTGCATAGTAAAAGAATCCCTCTTGAAGCATCACTGAAGAAGAGCATAAACAACAACTTGTGAATTGATGTTGTTTTGGGAAACCTGGTTCTAATTTTAACTCTTTCTCTGCCCACTATGCCACGTTATTGTGTTTTCTGTATTGGCTGCTATTGCTGCTATCACCGCTGGTGTGTCCGTAGAAGAGCAAACTTCCACTGTGTCTGAGGCAGAGGGAGACTTTGGCCTGCTTTTTACCTTAAGAATTGAAATGCATCTTCTTCTTTGGTTTCAACATGGAGCCACTTGAGACTTTTTAGAGAAAGACAAAAAAAAGATAAAAAAATGAATAAATAAAACCATAAAAACAAACAAAAACATCCTTTCCATTTCTTAACTTTGCTATTATGAAGTGCCAGACCCTCCTTGAAGTCAGTGTTGGCACTGAGTCGCAGGTTGCGAATGAAGCGACAAACTGAGCGTGGAGGTAAACTGTGGTGCTTATCTGTCTGTGGCTGGGTGCTAACATGGCTGTGTTCACAGGCTGTATTAGCCATATTATTCCTTCTATTGATGACTTGGGTCAGTTCTGTGTTTCTGACTGCTGCACTGCTGTATGCTGACATGGCGAGGTATAACTCTGCTGCTTTGCTGATGAATGTAGATTAGTCTTCCTCAGCAGGATCATTCAGACAGGTTTGAGTGTCTGGTGGAGATTTTCCTGTTGTTCTATTTCCTTCTTTTTGTTTGACACACAGAGGAAGCTTCTTGTCATTGGAACCCAGAAAGATCATGAATGTTGTTTCTTTTTAAGGCCGCTGCCCACATGATGTGTTAAAACTTTATTTAAAATTATATTATGGTTTAATATATACGCTTTGACTCTGTCAAATGTTTCGTGTTTGAATACTTTTATCAAAATGTATTTCTGCCTTTTTTCCTGATCCCAATTTCCATAACATTGGTTTGATATTTATGTATTTTGTCCTATTAATAAAGTGTAAAATCATTAAAATTACACTTTATAGCTTTTCACTGGTGCAGGCTTCACCGGGTGTCAGAGGTTTTACATGAGGCTCACAGACATAGATCAAAGTCAGAATGAAATCAGATATTCCCATAGGATCCCCAGTAATTGTCACTGATTACAGCTATCTCACAAAAAAAATATTCACTTTTCCTATTATTTTTATACTTACTTTGCTCAGCATGAACTGAAAACAAAATTTTTGAACAATCCTGTTACTGCCACTGCACTCCAAAGTAAATTAATAAAGATAAGAAGAGCTTCAAAGATTCAAAGATAGATAATATAAAGAAATGATTAACGAAATCCTCAATTGCAATGTATTTATATGACAAATTTAAGTCTTAAAATGACTAAAATAAATCAAAAGCAAACAGATAAATGTGTGACAGTATGTATTGCTAAATCCTGCTAAGATCTTTAAATGAATTCAACAATGCACCTTACAATATACACTTAACAGATCACAATTACTGTAAAAAGCACTTATTTGTTTACTTGCTAAGAATTAGATTTTTCACCATAGATATTAAATAATATTTAAAAAATATTTAGCTCAGCTAAGCACAAAAAGTGGAAGCAGAGTAAAAGCAAATCTTGCTCTATAAATAAGAAAATAGTGTTAACCAACCAACAGCTCAAAGCTCAAAGCTCCCTGGTTGTTTTGATTAATGTATAATACATTTTGTTTTGTTTATTTAAACTAAACAAAGACTAACGGATTTCTATTTCTGTGTATCAGTGTGTGATACAGGGAGGTTGCTGACTAAACAGTAGTTTTCTCTGTGACCAACAAAGAAAAATTAAGATGCAGTTGGACTACGATGATAAAAACTGCAAGGAGTGATAGACCTTACTGCAAATTTGAAGAATGATAAGCTAAAAGTAGCATAATCTTAATCACTTTAAATAGATCCAAATATTATAAAAACCTGGAGCATGAAATCAAAATCTTATTTCTAAATTGTAGAAGTACGGCTTAATTTACTGTTTCTGTCAGCTCGTTTTCTGTCCTTCAGGATCCTGTATCCTCTTTGTATTAAGTTGTTCCATAATGTTGAGGGAATTAACTTTATGATCTGCAGTTTCATTGTGGCTTTGAGAATCTTGTCTGTGAAGCTCATGACGTGTTCTGTTATTGGAGGTTTATGTCTTCAGAAGGGTAATTTCCCCTTTTTCACACAGCAGCCATTTTCATCTAAGGTCATGCTCATGATGAGAAGCTCAAATATGATTGTTTTTGTAACACTGTGTCACAGATTGTTGGTCTAATGAAAGGCAGCAGTCTTTCAGCTGGTTCTTTTTATTGGTTTACATTGAATAAACAAATTAAATGACAATTGATAAAGAAATTTTGAACTAGAAGACTATACAAATCTAAGTGGTAAGCCAAACATTTGATAAGCCATTCGCTCAAAGTGGCTGCTTTCAATGAAAATACAGTGCTCACTTTACATAGGCGTCAAAAGAAGCGAATTCCTTGCTATTATGCCATATCTAAGAAGTAAAGTTTAAAATATATTAGCTAGGAATTAAATTATTCAACCATACTGTTAATAAGCTTTCTATAGAAGCCTGTTTCTGCCAGTTCAATAAAAATGACAAACTCAACTGGTTGATTTTTTTTCTTGCCCATACTAAGTGGTAATTTTGAGATACAAAGTCATCTTAATGTATGAATGAGACAAAAGTTCTACTTTTTTTTCCACATAATTTTGACTCATCTCAAAACTGACTTTTGATCTCAAATTTTGACTTCATTAAAATAAATTTATTTCTTTATCAACTCAAAATTTCCAATTTTCTCCTCATAATTTTGACTTTTTAATTCAGAACCTTGACTGTATCATCTCAAAATTTTAACTTAATATAGGCCAACAAAGCCATGTTTTCACTTATTTTTTCAAAATGGCTTCCAGAGCTTTCAGACAGACAATAGCAACGTCAGCTTAAATTTTCCTGAAAGCTAGCATTCACACAGTTGCCATGGGTAACCTGCAAGTGTTGATTTCACTTGAAAATATTTAACTTTGGGTCGATATAGTTGATTGTCTTTGTAGTGGCACATCATTCAGATTCAGATTCAGAAACCAATGAAAGGATATTTAATGATCAGATAGCCTCCAATCCACAATCTGTGACACACCAGTGCATCTTGATGGAGGTTTTCTGGCGTGACCCTGAATATGACCTCGGATGAAAAAAGCCACTCAATGTAAATATGATTGATAAGAAAACCTCACTTTGACACAACGCAGATTTTTCTCCTGACTGAGGATCAGGTGCACAGCTTGGGAGCTCAGGTTAGGTTAAATATCGGTGACAAAACAAAAGCAGAGATCAGTTTTTTTGGAAACTCCACCACCAGAGATGCCCCTCCCCCTTCAGGGTGCTTTGTTGTTATTTCATTTTATTTTTAGATATATTTATATTTTTTTATCAGAAGGGCTTTGGTTTGCCGTCATATTGTCAGGGAGCTCCTGAGATTAGCCAGGGGCCACCTCGTAAAGGCTGGTGGGCAGAGACCCCTCTCCCTTCCCTACAATCAAAGATGATGAGGAAGATGGGGTTGACTTCTTCTGCAGACTGATCTGATTAAAGAACACATCAATATCCCACCCCTAAATACAACAAACAAAACCCCTCAATCTACCCCCTCTATCTAAACACTAAACATTCAACACTGCAATGAATGGCCTCCCTCCAGACTTGCCAAAATGCATGGAGTGAGAGAATTTTATCAAAAAGAAAAAGTTAATCTTAAGCATCTTTTATGTGTCTCTTTTTTAATTTTGATAAAACAATGTAATTTAAGGCAATTTTCATTTAGAAAATCCATACAAGTCCAAACATGTAGAGAATGTGTGAGGTATCTGTCATCCTGAGCTTCACGGCTTTATGCCATCGTTCTGATGCTTCTGGTCTTGTATGGTAACTTATTTGATTAGATCAACAGCATGGGATCTCTCTGTAGTTAGTCCTGTGTGTGTTCCTCTCCCCAGTCTCAGTAGGAAGGCTGTTCTCCATTGCTAAGTGCTCTATAATAGATCTCTTGGTGATTCTAATTTCATAAAGAAGCAAAACCTACAGAAAGTAAAGTATCCTGCTGAAACTAACTTGATCCTCTCTTTAGCAATGAAGTCTATATTTGTAGTTCACATATATGCCTGTTCAAATACAATATCTAGACAGTTGTTATATTTATGTTGTGTAATAAATGTTGTGCTGGGTTTTGCTTTTGGTTTATCTAACTTCGTCTCTTTTGTTTTACATTGAATTTTATTTTCCTTGGAGGCACAGTGGGTGGCTTTATGCACAAGCAAGGAAATCTACAAGCGTTTTTATTCTTTTTTTTTTTTTTGGTTTGTACTGTAAGGACTCATTATGTTTCAGAGCTTTAGACAGTTTCTGTCTCTGGCTGCTTGACATCCTGCGGACACCTGCCCTGAATCTCTGTTGTGTTTTGGTGCCTCTTTCTCTGTATTTTTTTTGTTTTTTTTTTTCCCTTTTTTTAAAAGATCATTCTTTCTCTGTTGTATCAGCCAGGAGTTGGTACCACAGCTCTGCTTGTAACCACAGTAGTCTGATTATGTTTATTGATTTTAATATAAAAACAATAAAACCAATAGCACCCCAACATGACTCTTGATTGTTTAATGCGTTTATATAACTGCACACATGACCCTGTTGAGCAGAATATGCAAGTCTACTAGTTTATATGAATATATTACTTGATTTTTTGTTATGTAAAAAATGATGAATTAATTTTGAAAAGTTAATCATAATGTTATAGCAAACAACAACCTACAGATGATTCATCTACTTAAAAAATGTAAATGATTACAAAAGGCTTTGTTGATGACACAGCTTATCTTAACATAACACGAAATGACCAAAGATGATATAAATCCTCAAGGAGAGACAGCAATCGTCAAACTAAGTGCCTCTCTCTACAGAAATCAGTAGTGAGCTTTTAAGGCAAGAAGACCTGGTGAAACTCACTGAGGCATTGGTGACCTCACCTGAAAATAGCAAAGGTGAGTATGAAGCAAAACAATACAAGAAAAAAGAAGAAGAAAAAGAAAGTGAAGGAAAGGATGACGCTAGAGGTGGGCGATTAATTGCAAATTGGATATAATTGTAATGTGGCCTGCTGCAATATTTTAATTATGGATAGTGTGACTTTTCTATAACCTCAAGTGTGTCAGAGTATCAGAAAAAAAAAAAAAAATTCAGTAGATGTTTTATGATCTACAACAGTATTGCTCAACTGCACAACCAAAAAGTAAAAAGTGGTAAAATAGGGAGAAAATTTGGAAAATAATAAAGTAGCAAAAAATGGTTCAGAAGTAGCAAAATATATGAATGAAACCTGACTTAAGTGGGTGAAAACACACACACACACACACACAAAGCTAACAGTTTAAAATAGTCCCACCAATAAGGATTTATTATTATTATTATTATTATTATTATTATTATTATTATTATTATTATTATTATTATTATTATTTTTGGATAAATTTACCGTTTTAGGGTTGGTCCATCATTCATCTGTTACCTTACTCGCTCTTTTTTCTAAAAACAACCGCTCTCTCTCGCTGAAGGACCTTCCGGGTTGCCGTACAAAAACAAGAATGGCGTCTGCTGTCGATGTACATGTCCGAATTTGTGGACAAGAAATCATAAAATATGATTTGGAAATCAAAGCTCTCATCCAGGTAAGCTCTGGAATAGAATTTATGCTCTAAGATTTGTTTGTTTTACTTGCAGTATCTGTTATTTTTTTTCTTTTGAGAGGTGCACGTGAACGCATCACCCAAAGACGTTAAAAGTTAACCGAAGCGTCAACGCTGAGCTAATGTTTGCTCACTTTTAAAAAGACCCGTGAGAAAAATAAAGAAAAGATTATTTTTCATATGAATTACTCCTTAATTTCGCCGGGCCTTAAGATCTAGAAACACAACTGTCGACTGAACCACCGACACAAAATGTCACTATAAAGTTCGTCAGTGCAGAGTTCAGACCATTTTCAGCTCCAAAGTTTCTCATGTAGAAGCTGAAATTTGTGTCTGAACTGTAACAGGGCGATTATGAGTGACAAATATTAGGGGAATCTAAACTACGATTTTGCTTTACCGAAGCTTTTTTGACTGAGGTGTCCAAGGAAATAGTTGAACAGGCTCCTTTTTGTATCATAAATTTACCCAGAAAGACCAGCAGCTGCACAGTAATTTCTCCAATTCCAGACCTCAAATAAAAGCATTACGTGCAGCCACATTGATTAACAAGTGTGGCCAATTGCAAAGATGATGGGTTTATTTAAAAGTAATAGTAGTAACTGGTAATATACTAGTTAAAGAATAAGTCCTGCTGTTCCCCAAAGGACTGTCGATCTTGCTTTAAAAGGAAAGCAGAATTGCCCTTAGATGTAACTAAATTTAAACTGTTTCCAACAAGGTTAAATTATTGTTGTATTCAAATATGAGTGTAAAACCCTTTTCCACCAGTAAAAAATACAAATAAGAAAGATTGAATTTGCTGTGATTCTTTTCTTTTTGCCTATACCAAGTTGAAACTTTGGGATGAAAGTCAAGTTACTAATATAAAATTTTTCCATTTTATCTCAAAATTTCCACTTTTCTCTCACAATTTTGACTAAAATCTCAAAACCCCGACCCATTAATCTCAGAATTTCAGCTTTATCTCAAAATTTCAACCTTTTATCTTATAATTTCTTTCTCATTTTTTTTGGCCTTATCTCAAAATTTTGACTTTATTAACTTTAAACTTTGACTTTATTTTCTCAAAACTTTTGAGTAATTATGGGCCAAGAAAAATCTCAACAAGGTTTCCATTTATACTTTTCTAACTGGCAGAAATGGGCCTCTTTAAGAATCTGTTTAGCAGTGTTGTGTTTCTTAAATGATTTTAACTCATTAAGGTTAGTGCTTGTGTTTATTTGAATGTTTTTGATTTTGGCAGGACATCAGAGATTGTCCTGGACCTCATTCAGTGCTCATGGAACTGAACTCTCTGGTGAAAGATAAATTCAGCAAACTGAGACTCAGAATTCAGGTTTGTTCTCATAATAAACTTACTGATTCATATTTAACACACACCTTTTTTAAGTAATCAAAACCGTGAAGTTTGACTTGATGTGTTTCTGACAGGACCTTGAACAAATGGCCAGAGAACAGGACAGAGAGATGGACAGACTGGCCATCCGGACAGAGACAGAAAGCCAGCGAAGACAGATGTTGAGGTGAGTAGACAACTGCAGACAACAAAAGCATCATCTTCATTTCCCCTTTTAGTTTGTGGTATGCTTTCTTTGGTTTCATTAATTGCATTTTTATTGTAAACTGTTTTGTAGTGAATGCATACTTTTGACCTTATTTACTCTTTATTTTCATGACATGGTGTAATTATCTTGGGCAAAATAAGATAAAGAAAAAGTGGAGTGCATCTTCTGTTTTGGCTAATGAGATACTCACATGAGCACTAGATTGGGATTAATGAGAAACAACCAACCCATCAAACAACTAGCAGTAGAATAGAATTTTTGAAGTAAATCTTTGCGTTTTTATCACTGTTTCTGTATATTTTAATTCCAGTAACCAGACAGCGTGGAGAAAAGCAAATCTTGCCTGTAAACTAGCGATAGACAACATGGAGAAAGAAGAACTGCTGCATGGACAAGAAAACACAAACATCAGACAGAGGTTAGTTGATTTTGCTAATTTGCCTTCTACCATGGAAAAGAAACTATTTAGAGTTAGATGAAACGCCATCAAAGGTAAGATGTGTTGCATGCTGGTTGTGTATTAACAAAAAAAAACCCTGAGAATTACTTCCTAAGTCACTGACTACTCTGGCCATTTTGGGGACAAATACATTGCAATTTTCTTTTAAAGTCAGTTTACCTATGGTTTAACCTTTGCTTGTCTGTATTTGTAAATTTATATGTTAAGTTATTTTTTTTGGTTCAAATAAAAACACAAAACACTAAAACTACACTTGTGCATTTTGAATACCATCTTAAACCAAATACTGTCACTTCTCTACTGGATAACGTTCACTGTCCTGTTCCGTTAACCACTGAGTGTAATTTGTGTTTTACTCTGCAGAAAAGCGACTAAAGAAAGCCTTGTGGAAACCAGCAGCAACATCACGGAGAGTCTGATGTCCATCAGCAGAATGATGGCTGAGCAGGTGAAGCAGAGCGAGGACACCATCGGCACACTGGGTAAAAAGAATAAAAACAAAAACAAGCAGCCTGTGTTAATGTGCTTGAGTGCAAAAAGTTATAATTCCTTTGTAATGTTTCTTCCTCATCTGCCTCATTGTAGCCACCTCCTCCAGGACTGTGCTGGAAACAAATGAAGAATTTAAAAATATGACAGGAACCATTCACCTGGGGAGAAAACTGATCCTGAAGTACAACCGGCGGGAACTGACCGACAAACTGCTCATCTTCCTCGCTCTGGCACTCTTCTTTGCAACAGTCCTCTACATCCTTAAGAAACGTCTATTTCCCTTTATTTAGCAGGCAGCTGCTTCTGGAAAAGGACACTGGTTTTGGGAAGAAAATTTCTAGTTATATTATTCTGCAGAAACTTACTTGGGTATGAGGAAGAAGAGCTGGATTTATACTCAAGATGTGGGTTTGGTATGAAAGGTTTTGCGAAATTATCAAAAGGAGGAATCCATCAAGAGTTGTCAGACAGTTCACTTGAAAATTGCTTGAGTCCTAACTTCAAGAACTTTAGAGCAATTTTTTTCAAGAGCAGTTACTTTGAAAATTAAAGGAGTGACACTCTGTGGTAGCTATGTTTTGAAGGCATTCATGTTGCTCCATGAAAAGTGGCAGCAACAACAAATGTTTGAGAGCAATCTGAGCATTTATAACTAACCAGGGTTAAAACTGCAGTGTGCAGTTACTCTTCAATTGTTTACAAGTAGTCAAAATGCTCTCTATGTGTGTACACAAAGACACAGTTTGGAGATTGTTTGTTAATTGGTTGTAGATGGCCTTTCCAGAGCAGTGGTTACTTTTGTTGAAGAGTGAACTTGTGCCTTTATTCATTTCTGAAATTAAACTGATTCAGGCGTCTGATCGGTCAGTGATCCTGTGAATTCAGTGCACAAACTTGATTCAGAAACTTTATAAATGTTTCATGTCATTGAAAATGTCTGTTTGAATAAAACAGTGTTTTTAACACATTGAGGTATACTGTATCCTGCATTTCCATCAACTCACCAGTAGGTGACAGGATACCCAACATCTACCACTCTAGGAAAACAGTACCAGAATTATTGTACAGGACAGGACTGACCTCAAACACAAACTTCTTTCTTTCCAGTGATATTATCTTAGTTTATTCAGTGTCAATGAAGATATTTTCAAATGTGTTTTTACATTCACTTAAATAAAAAGTTAAAAAACATCACCTGATACTCAGGGTTTTTATGACTGTTCAAGAGGAACATCAAAATACATATTCAGAACACTCTTCATAAATACAAAAACATTTAAATAGATAGACTGCTGACTGAGCTGCACTTGTAATTCCCTGTAGTGATAACGTGTCCATGCCATATGCTAAAATATTCAGCCACTGGGACCTACTGTGGTGTTGAAGTGAGGTAGATAAGTGGTTTTAATCCTTTTACTAGTCAAAATAAAAATACCATCAGAGCAAACATTTAATTGGCTGAATAAGTTATGATCAATGGCTTTCACCTGAAAATCTACACAATATCTATTACCCCTACTTGGCTTATTCTAACACTAACATAACAGTACCAGGTACCTGAACTTCTCTGAGTGAGACCTGTTTATGATTCAACAACACTGTCAGACACGGGGAAACCACTTTCCGTCGTGTTGTTGATTTGACTCCTGCCCTCTTGTTCAACTGCTTCTGTTGGCTGCAGCAAGGATCCCTGAGCAGTGAAAGGCTCAGGTACAGTTGTGGATAGAGGGCCGGGCGTGGTGTGCTGTGGAGTATCTGTTTGGCTGACAGAGCAAGTTCTGCCCAAGCTGCTGCACAGCACCCCCCAGTGTTGCTCACACTGGCCGCGGAGCCGCTGACTGACCCACGACTGGACCTCGTCTCCACAGCTCAAGAGGAAGTTCATCAACTCCACGTACGGTCTGAGGGAAGAGATAAAGAAGCAAATCAGTTAACTTTCCTCCTCGCTCCAAATGATGATTATGTTTCTTGACTTCCTGAGCTGTGGTTAGATGGGAAAGCTTTCAAGAGAAGACTGTAGAGAGTGACATATAGGTATGTGCATGAAAATAATCAGCCTGCAACACTTTCATGGCACTGATATTCTAATAACCTAACCTGTGGGTCAAACATTTCAATAAATTTCATCACAAATTTTGTTACAAAGTGCCTCACCGAAAAAAAAAGAAAAGCTAAAGGAGACATACAAAGGAAATGTGAAGGGGAGTGGAGGACATACAACAAATAGCCTAAATTAAAAAAATTTAAAAAGATAAGAGGAATAAAACCAACCACAAGATTGAAAACAAATAAGATAAGAAAAGAGAGAGGATTTAAGACCCTGCCCATGATACTAACAAATGAAAAGTTGAAAGTAAAATGAAATAGAAATAGCAATAAGACGATTAAAACATGCTCAGCTAAAATCGCCCATAAAATCACATTGATAATGTTTTTGTCAGAGATTTATAAGAGGACAAAACGCCTGCCTCTCTGATCTCCTCAGACAGGTTGTTCTGATATGTGTGATCATGCAGACCCAGTGAAGTCTACGTTACTCAAAATGAACCAGGGTGTTTGACCAATCAGGATGAAAGATTTAACACAGCAGAGTGATTGGTAAGAATTTCAAGTGGAATTCTTGAACATTGAAGTGATAATAACAGATGCAAAGTGAATGCTTAGCTCAGTCACCTCCACTGACTTTTTGTCACTGTGTACATGTGTGTGTGATGTGGGTGTGTTTCTCTCTCACCCCGGGGGGAACATCAAGTTGAACTGGACCAGGCTTGCCATCGTGTCCATGTGGTCCTGCACAGTGAGGCAGAGCTGGTGTTTTGAGTAGCACTCTCTCTGCAGCGAGAACACCATCTCTTTTACTGCAGAGCAGCGGCGGCTCACGCAGCTGAATCGCTGCCGCAGTCCTAGCGCCATGCACCGCAATGCATCCTTCACAAACGACTTGCCCTGGGAGGCGTGGAGGGACAGAAAAGTCATTGGGACATCAGTATTTTAGCATCACTCAAACAGTGCAGTGCTTTCTTACAGAGCTACCATGGCTGTTATTTTGCAGGAGACCGCAGTGTGACTTTTCAGAAATCCATTTATGTCCACCATGTGCTATCAGATCATTTTTTTACAGAGGCTTCACTGAAACACCTCCATGTGGATTCAATTTTTCATGTTTGCATTATCTTTGTATTTGGCTGCATGCAAATTTAACCAGGACACAAATTTGTAGTTCGCCTCTGAGCAGAGACATGGTCTTCTATTTGCTTTAATGCTTACGTTAAATAACATTAAACCATTTGTTACTGAGGAGCTGTATTATAATTATCTGAGGCCAGGAATCCTCGCTGAACAGCATCCAATGTTACTGTTCATACAGGAAAAACTCTGGATCTGCATCACTCTCTAATGCGCTTCTATTCTAGAAGAGAAGACAGGATGTTCCCTCTCTGATTTCACTTCCCCTCTCAGTTTATTCTGTAACCAGTGCCACCATGCATAACTATACAGTGATCCTTATACAAGAGACATTCTTTTCAAATGACTTTAATGACTGAAGGGATTAAATGAAGTAAAAACGTGTGTATATACGTATGCGTTGTCCAAGCCGGCTCTTGCTTGCTGTTGGATGTGATTTCAAACCATGTAAGTTAGAGCAAACGGGACCTCATGGGAAACATGCTAGCCTACTTATGAAAAGTGTTTTTGTGAGGGTGACTTAAGGTCACACAGTCCTTTCCCCCCACCTGTGAGTTATAGCGCCCAGCGTTGTGCAGCAGAGTGAGGCAGATGTGGTGCAGCCCTTCAATTTCACAGGAGTTGTTGTTAAAACATTGAAACGTCCCACAGCCAACATCTCCAGAACTCACGAGGCAACTCTGAATATCAGCTATAAGAGAGGAAAAGAGTGGGAGATCAAAAGCTTACATTTTAAAGAAACAAAAGGTCCCTGTGTCTTATGACATACAACCAAATTATATAACACAGGAGAAAATGCTCTTATCCTGAATATTATCATGACTGTGATTTGGCCATTGACTGACAGTACATTAACATGACTTTAAGCGTGGCTCCATACAACAGTTTAATAGATGTATACATAAGCAGACATGAGTAATCTGTTAGCCTATATCAGTTTTGCTCCATCAACATAACTTGTTACACAACTTCACTGGACTCAACTTTTGCCAAGTAACACAAACCTGATACTTTGTGCATTTATCTGTTTTCCCATCTATCATGAAACTAGTGAAATGAGAGACTGTTAAAGTTGCTTTTGCGTCCTGGGTGTTTCTCAGTCATGTACACCTACAGTGAGGTTTACAGAACACCTGAGGCGCGGTGATACATAGAGCTAGGAGTACCAGTGGAGGAGGAGGGAATGTGCTTGGAGGGGATCGAGCTGCTGAAGCTGGGCATTGAATTACAGCCACCTACTACTGATGGGATTTCTGTCTCTTTCAGTGAGCTAGATCATTTTGCCTCACTCAGTAATTACAGCTATGTCTTTGGCCACAAAATATTTTTTTTAATGTAGCATCACTCCTAAAATTAATACAATATTAGGTTTAATCACAATATTAAAATCCCAGAGAGTGCAGACACTTTAACCTCAAATGTATCAGAATACCATTTTTTTTAGCAGTAGATATTTTATGCTCCGCACCAGTGTAACTCATCTTTGCTTAATCAAATAGCCAAAAATACCCTCACAAGAGCAACAAACTAAGTGGTGAAATGTGGCAAAAATGGCAATAAGTAGCAAAAAAAATAAGCTTAAGGTGGAAAAGGTGGTCAAGGCAGCAAAAGTGGGTGAAATGTGGGAAAAAATCTGGAGAAAACATGGAAAATGTTCAGAAAGTGGCAAAACTTTTTCTGTCTAAAATACCCCTTTCAACTGGTCTGATGTAATGCTCTAATTTTCTGAGACACCAAATTTTTGGTTTTTATTATCTACCAGATAGACAAGCTGGGAAATAGCATTTACTAATAGCCCAAGTCCTCACAGTCCCATTTACACACATATTCTTAAAGACATTTACACAAAGTTACTATAAAATTTGAGGACAGTGTTTTGACTTTTACTGCAAATGAATATTGGCTCCATATATTGATTATCGGCGTCCTTCAGTGCTTATAATCAGCATCAGTATCTGCCCTGAAGAAACCATATTGGTCCATCTCTAATGTAATGCCTGTCTAGGGTTTCACTTTCCGAAATCAGCGACCAAAAGTATTTTACTTTTTCATCATGTCTATTTTTGAGATGTACCTGTACATGCAACCAGAGTTTCTTTTGTGGACTTTTTTGTTAAACAAATCTTACTTTTCTCTGTCATGTATGTGTTTTTCTTGTTCAAAATGATACTAATTATAACATAATACATATTATCCCCTTCAATATAGTATTTGAACGCATTCATACATTGGATTATTCTTGCAAATCGTTCAGCCCTATACAAAAATCTTAACATGACATGAAAACATGGCTACTGCTAATGTAATGTGGTTATTGCATAAGCTTTTAAGACAAATATGTCACTTTCCGATCTTAAAGTAACAAGACAATTTTCAAAAGAAGGCAGATTGCCATATGCTCCCAAATGGATCTCGGTTCCTACGGCAAAAGTTAAGGAGTCAGCTACAAGGAGCGAATCTTCCAGTAACGTCACATCACATCAGGAGGAGACCGGACAGCAGGCTCGGTCCAGGATTTACATGGATGGTCTTTTGATGGGCCATGGTCTGTATGCAAACTATCTGGGTGCAACATCGACGAAAAAACACAACTTATTCAAGGTCAAACTTCTAAGAAGTAGCTTTACATTTGGTTTAGCAGCGGCACAATTTCGAAAATGAACATGAAAGAAAACAAGAGAAACTGAAAGTTTTCCCTGTTGGTGATCCCAAATGAATGAAAACAATCTCAGAGTACTTACAACTAAAGCAAAAACAGTTTTAGTCACTCTTGAGAAATCCTCTTTGTGGTGATAACGCTGATCATCAAATACTGGCCAAAGACCTCACTGCGTTCACCATTAGCTCAACATGGCTCCAAACAATATTTCAGGATCAACCCACGTCCTCCAGGAGCTCACCTGTGCTCTGCAGAGAGAGGCGCCTTTTGGCATGGCCAACCTGCTTCTCTGGGACATCATGTAGATCCATGCTCAACACCTGTTGACTCCCCAGCAGCAGCAGCAAAAACACCGCGGACAAACTCACCAGCATGTTTCAGCACGAAAAACGTCAAATATCAAACTATTCTGTGTATTTTACAGGTCAGAGCTGCACCCGAGAGGAGAGGAGACCACACTTTCACAGGTAAACTGCACACGAAGCCTGAAATATAAAGCGGGCACGGGGCAGCGCGTTCACGACACCCAAACGGGAGCCTCCACCAATCAGAGCGCAGTATCGTGAACGCGCGCAAACTGGAGCCGAAAGTTTATCATTGATGAGAATAAAAGAGCGGCAACATTTCTGTTTTTCTTCGGATCTTAACAATTAGTTGCTAGGCATTAACAAATGACATGGATGAAACGCGGGGAAAAGGACAGAGAGGTCGTGTTTTGGAAAAAAATATTACCAAACAAAGAAAATTCTAGATCATGGAGAAAAATGCTCTTATAAGGTCTTCCTGTTCCTCAGCAGCCCGACGGGGGTACGTGAAGTTCAACTACCCAAGACATCCACACTCAATTAACCCCCAGCCGAGCTGTGTGTGTGTGTGTGTGTGTGTGTGTGTGTGTGTGTGTGTGTGTAAGCAGCTGCCTTCTTGGCAGGGAGACGTGCAGCGGGGATCGTATCAGAAGCAGCCACATTAAAAGAGAGAACAGTCTGTGTGGAGAGTCGGCCCTGCTATCAAGCCCACAATTTATACATATAAACTTAATTCAATAGAAATGTAAGATAAAAGTTCAAAATGTTTCAAAAATCCCTCTGACCATCCTAATTATCCTACCTTTATATTACCAGCTCAGCCTCTTGTAACAATGAAAAAATCCTGATAGTATCCTGTTACCCAGTAACTTTTTTTTTTTTTTTTTTTTTAAATAATAGCACTGACTTAGTGATTCCTTCTTTTAGGGCATGACAGTTTGCAAATACTCTAACCACAGAGTGGAGTGAGAAAAATTTGGACCAAAACTGTAATTTATCTCTGATTAATCCACATAACAGCAGTTTTCAGCCTTTTGATTTCAAGATCACCTCAGAACAAAATCTCAGGTTGCAATATGACTTTTTGTCTATGGTGATCTAAAACCTAATCATTTAAGTTTTGATAACTCCTGCCAGCAGCAATGACCCTCAAGAACGAGAATTGTTAATTATTATTTAAAACAAACAAATAAAAAACAACTACAACAATATTTAAATGTAACTTCTGGAATCAATGAAGTTTTTTTTCATTTCATCTCATTCATATGAGCCAATGCAACTTGCTTTGACCATATAGTGTTTTCTCACAATCAGTCTCCGAACTTTGATGCTGCTTTTCATTTTGTAGGTGCATTTAATTTGAATTAAGGACAAGGATTGAGGTGAGTTGAATTTAACGTATCAATTAAGCTGCAAAAAAAGTTAGAACAAAAAAGAAAAACAACCCAAGACGCTGACATGAATAAAACCAGTTTGATGCTGTGGATTCTTTGTCCTTAATTTCTTTCTCTTTTTTCATTTTAACCATTGAAACTAAGAATAACTCTGTGACTCATAGAAGTCAGTATCAAAACAGCCAATGAAGAAAACACTTTCTGTAAACTAACTTTTGTTTCCAAACAGCCTCAGACATGTTATTGTTCTCCAGGGGAATTCAGGCTTTGTTTTTTTCTGCTTGATGTGCTCAGATACCCTGTAGTTGTTGTTGTAGATATATATATATATTTTGTCTCACAACAACCCTGACCTTTAACCTCTGACTGGCCCCAATCATGTGACACCATGACATCAGCTAGCCACATAAATACTTAATAGCACTCCTCAGATCTATCTGTTCTGTATCCAAGAGACCTTCAAAGACAGGGTAAAGATGAGTGTGTGTTTGGTGTTTGCGTTGTAATGGGAGGTCAGGGGTGTATTTATGTGTGTGTCCATGCAGGGGCCCAGCTGGGGAAGACTCTCTTACAGGGGCAAATGTTTGGACTTTTGTAGAAGGACTTTTTCCCCCTGACCTTCCCCGTTTGTTCTCCGTCTCATCCTGCTTCAAAACATCACACAGCTTCCCTCGTACAACCCCTGATGACCACCCACACAACGACCCCTCACCTGGACACACAGCACGCACACGCTCACATGCTTGAAACAGCACACAATGCACGTAGACACCAATATGCAAACAATAAACACACAGGGCCCTCTTGTACTCTGTTGCTCACATGACTTTGTAGTAAACATGTCTGTCTGTGTGTCAATGGGCACATATGGATCACAATCCCATTATCTTTTTTGCTGTTAATGGCTGATGATACCGATCTCACTGGTTTCTGGGTTTCCCCACTACAAGTTTTTCCTTGTTAGTTCAGCTTGGCACAAGATTGAGAGCTTGAATCCAATTAAAGGGTAATCAGGCTACTTTCATGTTTTATTTCTCACCTCACAAAATGTTAGCAGAAACTTGATGGCTTTTTGCCTTAAATTTGTGCATATTTCCCTGTGATACAGTGCAGGCATGTGTCTTCATCCAAATATATCTGAATGTGGGTTGCTAAAGAATCATTTTTAACCAAAAGTCCTCATGACTCCAACCACCTGACCTCACTTTCAAATGTTTTGCGTAAGAAATTTCCCCCATCCACGATGGCAAAAACATGCATTTTAGTGAAATATGGATTTTGTTAGATAAGCTACATTTCCTTTTTCCTCGTCAGTAGACCTGATAACGAGCATAACGTTGTGCAACAGACAGCTGTGAATGTTTGTGGTGCACTTGCAATACCAGTAGATAACGGCAACTTAGATTTAAAAAATGAAAATTACATTCAAGTACACTAACAAAAGAATTAGTCCATTAGGTATTTTATGTAAAGATGAATAAAAAGGATAACCAAAGTAATGTACTCACTTTAATTCTTAGAATGATTTCATTCATTTGTGATTTTTGTTAAACAAGTAACTACACACACAAGACAGAAAAAAGTAAAAGCATGAGAGTAACAGAGGCACTGTGACACATTTATGTTAACATGAGGATGACCCTCCAGCTGAAAACAAGTGCTTAGATCAATAAAATTACGCAATCTTCCACATGCATGCATGCACATACACAAAAGCCCAGGCAATATTCAACATAAGCTAAGCAGATCTGGGGAATTTAGGATATGATTTTTAGCAACAAGCCACTTGTTATTTGACTTTCCCCTCAAAATAGAATTGAGCATATCTTTGTGTATGTCAGTCTGGCTTTGTTTGGACATGAGACCTTCTTGGTTGACTCTGTTTATGGTCTGAGAACAACTACCCCCACCTGGTGGTTCTGTAGTATCTTTGCGATGTTTTAATCATTTTTCATGTCAGGACCAGAAAAGTAAAGGCAAATAAATGATTATGCAACTTAAATATTTTATGTCTTACTCCAAAATTTCATACACTTCAGAATTTCTTTTTGAATAAAGGTGAGACAAGTACAAACAGCAACAATAAAAATGAAGAAAGAATTGTTGATGCCATTTGTTTAGTAAAGCAGATATTGTCCACAATCATGACTTAAAATGAAAAAAAGCAGACCTTACATGAATTGATGGAAAAATCAAAATATATTTGAGAAAAATCAGCAGACATAAGTACATTTAGATTTGATCTAATGCACCGTATGGAAAATACGCTCATGAATCTGAATCAGTATTTCTGAGACCGACATAATGTTAGACAACAGTGGAAAATGAGTCTTTACTCAGACAGTGATAAATCTGTTACACACTACGTAACCTGTCAAAACATGCATCTGTGAGAAATCACAAAAAAGAGCCTCAATCAAGAAAAGTTAAAAAATATCCAGTTTGTTCTATTCTTTCTAAAGGACAGAGTTGTGCAGCCCAGCAACAGTTTGTAACTTTGCATTGTCCAACATCTCCAGCAGAAGTCTTCTTAAGCACAGAGGGGCTATGAAACAACACAAGCGGTAGATTTCTCCTGACTGTAAACTGTTAAACAGAGGTAGCAGAAAAAACTCTTTTGTCCTTCTTTTCCTCTTTGGCTCTGAATCTTCAAAATAAATGAAGACCAGCAATGACCATTGTGAACCTGCAGCAGAAAAAAAACACAAATTTACTGGCCGAATTTCTACATCTTTTCTTGTTGATTTACGTTGCAAGTGTGTCTACCAAATACAACTCTAAATTCGACTGCACTTCAATATAAAACTTACTTCCAGCTTTTCAACAGAACTCAGGGGGTTTTGGGGCCTGAAGCAGATGAGACCTCTTGTGATTCTGTCTGTTCGGATGGTGCAGGGTTTGAGCTCACTGAGCTTTCCTCCCTCTTTTCCCCTGACAGGAAGTCGTGAATTGCAGTTTCTATATGAGGCCTGAAAGTGTGGTTCATCTTAGGGTCTACAACCTGAGTGATGATCCTGTCCACACCAGACTCAAGCATACCAGACCTGAAAAAGAGCAACATAGAAACTGATGTAGGAATAAAGAAATATATATACTGAATGAATTGGAGAAAAAAATACTAAAACAAGGAAATAAGAAGCAGTACTAGACAACTAAATACACACTGAAATTAACGCAAATGGGGAAATCAATTTTCTGTGGTTTGGAGGGTTTCTGGCTCACCTGCGTTTTAAGCGACTTCATAACTGAGTTAGAGTGGAATGACCAAACATCCTCCTTTTTGGTGATAAAAGTACATCCAGGGGGATTTTATCAAATTCCTCAAATGTCAGTGTTTTTCTCAGCTTGCTCTCCAAACCATTGATATCTCTGATAAAGTGCTGCACATAGCTACTGGCATAATTCTGCAGGAAAACATGCTCTGATTGCTTGTGCTGCTCTCTCAGACAGAAATCGCTGGAGTGAAAATGCATTTTTACAGACGAACTGCAGATATACGGCAGCATTACTCCTCTTTTTGTCGTGGTTGTGACCAGTGGGAGGCACTGTGTACTGTCTGCAAAGCTGGCACCTTTGTGTCAGCTAGAAATTGAATTGCCCTGAAATCTTTATTGATCTTTTACCAAAATTTGAGGCATTATTTATGTTTTTGCACAAGAGAAATATATATATACATTTTCTTTTAAGTGTATGGTGAGACATTATTTTGGAAGCCCATTTTCGCCAATCAAAAAAAAAAGAAAAAAATTTGGTTTACTGAGAATTTTTTTATCGGTCCATATTGACCCAAAAATCTTGAGATCAAGAGTCAAAATTCTAGGATAAAAAGTGGACACTTTCAGATTATGAATCCAAGATTTGAGATAACATAAGTAAAAAATTGAGGCTATAAAGTCAAAATTTTGTCGAAAATGGGCTGTGTAAATTACATCATAGAAAATCTCCACTTCAAACAGAAAAGGAGTATTTTAAATAAATGTATGGGTCATATCTTTGGGTATTTCTGCAGAATCTCAAAGAGGGTGGGCACATGGTTCCTATTTTTGAGGTTTTAAGAAGATTGTCACCCCCAGTCTGAGGTGAGGAGAGTGAGACTCACTGCACGACACTTTGTCTGAGTCCGTTCCTCATCTGGTTCTTGTTGATGGACGGGTTCCAGTCCTGTGTGCTCAGGTGCGTCGTGACATAGTTGTCAACCTTCTGCCGCAGGTTTTGGTAAGCAGGCTGCAAGTGACAGTGACAACTAATGAAAACTCTGGAGCACAACAGCTGCAGAAACATGACCACGGATTTAATCAAATACACCCAGCAGCGGGTCACATATTTTGATTCAGGCTGACATTAGCTGTTAGGCTCGATGACGTGAATGTAGTAAATAAATAAAATAAATAACAGAGGTGTAGCCTGTGTAGCTTTCGCTTATTTTACCTTCGTATCAACATCTGCGAGACAGTCTCGGCGGAACTCATCGAAAAGTCCCCGGTTTTTCAGATGCTCCACAATCATACTGATAAGCTGCGGATCTCCCGCAGGAAGGTTGGACGGGACAGTTACGTTACCGCTTCCCTCCGCCATGGTAAGTGACAAACAAACTACTCACCTGTGCGATAAATAAAGAGCATGTGTTACAATAAGAGCTAGCTAGCTGAGCAATTGTCAATTGTTTATGATTCTCCTACAAGGCGCGGGGTCGCGTCGTTTTATTCACTCGAACTGCGGGTGAATACATCGTCTCTGGATCACCCTGCAGCGGACAGAGAACGGGAGACGCTGTGCAACAAATTAAGCGTTTCACCGAATCCTCCGCGCAAGCGCAGTGGAGTCTTGACACCGGAAGTACTTCATTTGATCGCTGTCGCACTTTTTGCGGGATAAACGTTTGTGGACAGCGAAACATTTCACTTCTAACGCAACATAACACAGAATAACCTCCAAAATCAGCCAAAGTAAGTTTTGTGGTTTCGTCTTTCTATGGTGGGGGCTTGTTGGTTCATTGTAGCACTTTTTCTGGTTTTCTTTGACTCATGATGTGAAAGGCAATGCTAACTCCAGTTAGCGTCGTATGGTTACAAATTTACGGATTACAGGTGCAATTATGTCAGAACAGACATTAGGTAATTTAACACATGTCCAAGTTATGTTAACCATCTAATTTTCCAAAGTCACAGTGAAACACTTCATTTATCTTTATGACAAAACTACCTTACTGACATTGAATCGAGCTGTCACTTCTCTGTGGTCATAGTGTGATGAATCATAGCATCTGGACAGTATCGTTTTCAGAAATTGTTATATAACAAGCCCACTAGTGGCATAAAGTCTGTCATGATAGGCTGACCACTCAGCCCTAAGCCAGTTAAATGATAGGAGCAAAGTACGAAGTTTATGTATTATTTAACTACACCTGGATCACTATGACATGGTAATATCCCTTTATTGTTGCAGATGAGTGGTGGACCTGATTCCAATAAAGAGTTTATGGAGCAGCTGCGTATGCAAGAGCTTTATGGCCAAAGAAATGCGGATGGTTCAGACCCTCTCACCTACACTGACCCAGAGGATGGGACTGTGTACGACTGGGATCATGAAAAGAAGGCCTGGTTCCCTAAAGTAAGATTATGTAGTTTTACTTTTCTTGCACCATTTCTTCTTTAAAGGTCTCAATCCCTCTGACTTCAGAAACTTCTAACTCTTGTCTTGCTGATGCATCTAAAGCAGCCTGTGTCATCTTCAATACTGCAGCATTTAAATGTGTGTGGCCTCGTTGTTATTATGTCACCAACACTAGTTATGGGTTATCTCTGCTGCCCTTTTCTTTAACTTTTGTTCGTCTTGTTGACTTGGTGATTTACTTCACTTACGTTACTACAATAAGCTGATGTAATAGATTCCAAACACTGGAAAAATATACCTGTAATCCATTTGCTTGTCAGGGCTCCTTTTTCTTTTTTGCATGTTGGAATTTTTATTAGACAATCTGAACTTCTATTATTTATGGTGGCATGAATCAGAGCTTGTACCTATGTTAATATTGATTTTGTCCATTTAGATAACAGAGGACTTCATTGCAGCCTACCAGGCCAACTATGGTTTCACTGAGGATGGAGCTCCAGGTACAGTTAATGCTGCAGAGAGTGACACGGTTCCAGCACTGTCAGAGAAAGAGAGCAAGCCTTCAGAAAAGGAGAAACCAGGAGATTCTACTCAGAAGCCCAACCAGACTGAGACCTTGGCTAAAGATCCCAAGAAAGGAGAGAAGAGGAAAGCCGAGCCAGGTAAAGCAGCATCAAAAACCAAAGAAGAATCACTGCAAAAACTTTGCTCAATGAGCTGCAGGCATCGATTTACAAACATTTCAGCACTAATGGATTTGTGTTTGCAACAAAGTTTCGGAGGATGTAAAAAATCTTTTTTATTAATTTATTGCTTTCTTTACATCTCTTTGTCACTGTAGGGTGGTTTGATATCGATGACACTAAAAACACAAACGTCTATGTGTCGGGTGAGTTGCACTAACATATGTTTTATATCTATGTATCACAAAGCAGACATCTTTGTTTCATGAGTAGCTGACTTTTCATCGGTTTTTATTCCATCCCTCTTCTGTTTACTTTTCTTTGTTTGATTTCCCCAGGCCTGCCTCCTGACATCAGCACTGATGAGTTTGTGGAGCTGATGTCAAAGTGTGGCATCGTAATGCGGGATCCCATCACTGAAGAATATAAAGTGAAACTCTACAAGGACAAAGAAGGGAATCTAAAGGGAGACGGCCTCTGCTGCTATCTGAAGGTTCATTTATACTTTCAACATCTTTGTATTGATGAGCATTTGTATATTGTTCTCAGCCCTTTGGCCCTGACAACAACTGACATTTCATCTGTGAAGATATAAACCTTAAATGACATTGTTCAAGCAAGAGTTAATTTGTTATTGTATCAGTGAAGTGACTGTGTACGTATGTGTGTTTTGGTCCCCTGCAGAAAGAGTCCGTTATGTTGGCTCTACGTCTGATTGATGAGTCAGAGGTCAGAGGTTACAGACTACATGTGGAAGCAGCACGGTTTGAGCTGAAGGGCCAGTATGATGCCAGCAAGAAGAAGAAAAAGAACAAAGATTACAGGAAGAAGATGCAGCAGCAACAGAAGTAAACCTCATTTTCTATGATCCTGTCCTGTTATTATGAGCACTTTTTAAAAGGTCAAATAGATTAAGAGGAAAAAAAATAGACTTTCTTTTTTGAAAAAAAGCCCACATTTTATAATTGATTTTTCCTGTTTTTATTTGTCTCTTTAAAGACAGTTGGACTGGAGGCCAGAGAAACAAGGAGACGCGCGGAAGAGGCATGAAAAAGTTGTCATTATCAGAAATATGTTCCATCCCAGTGACTTTGAGGTACAGAGAGACACAATCACACACTCACTAACAAATCCAGTCTATCAATTGCATCAACCTGTGTTGTGATGTTGATTGTGTTTGATGTCATAGGAAGATCCACTTGAGTTAAATGAGTATCGAGAAGATCTGCGTACAGAATGTGAGAAGTTTGGAGAAGTGAAGAAAGTGATCCTCTTCGATGTGAGTATGTCTTGAGTGCTGGTCCCACAAAATAGTAAGAGAGAAGTGGAGGAAACATCATATGATGAATGTTTTACATATGGGGCTCTAATAAGGAGCTGATATTTGATTGTGTTGGTGTTGCAGAGACATCCAGATGGCGTGGCATCAGTCGCATTTAAGGAGCCAGAGCAAGCAGATGCATGTATTCAGTCATTCAATGGTCGCTGGTTTGGAGGTCGGCAACTGTCAGCTCAGCTTTGGGATGGACAGACGGACTACCAGGTAAACCACTTTAAATGAAAAAAAAAAAAGCCCGAGGACATTAGACCCAGCCAGGACCTTCTTTAAGTCTGTCATTCATTTCCAAATGACACCAGGGTGGGTCAGAGACAATTTCTGTCTTTTTGGGCATGATAACATGTTCAACAAGAGTTTGACGAAATGCTTTGTTTGTTCATTTATCTCATTGCCTAGAGTTTTGAAAGATAGATGACGGATATTTTCATTAACAGCATCATTGAATTATCACCCATACCAGTGTATAGAATCCAAACTGAATCCTAAATCCCTTCTCTAGGTTGAAGAGACTTCAAGAGAACGGGAGGAGCGGCTGAAAGGTTGGTCGTCTTTCCTGGAAGGAGGCAGCAAAGACCAGCAGAACAACAGCACCAAGCCAACAGAGGGCAGCACCACCACAGAATCCACAGAACCGTCCAGCACCACAGAGCCAGAACAGCAGCCTGACACAACTCCGCAGACACTAGAAGAAAAGGGAGCAGACTCTACAGACAGCAGCCTGGCAGGGAGTGATGAGGAGGAAACCTAGAAACAGAAGCGCACATCTTTGATCGAAATGGCAACCAATAAGGACGGTTCTGCTCTAATATGAACTGTGGCAGAGTGATGTGGACAGTTTGAGCTGTTTTGTAATGTAGAAAATAAATAATGATTTTCTGTACCCCGTTTTGAAGAGTTTAGTTGTTAGTGTAACCAGACTTCCATCTGAGAAGCTGGTTATGTATTGCTTCTTTTCAGAACAATGTTAGTATTATTACCATATTCTCCTGATAACTGTACAAAACCATAACCAACAGAAAACTAAAACAAAGTGTACTTTAAGCGTTACCTATTTTTTCATGACAAAGGGTTGTATGAAAGTAACGTTGACACCAGGGTTTTAAAGGGTTGTAAAATCTTCATTAGAAACGCAAGAAGGATGTTTTGTTAGGAAAGTCAATTTTGTAATGTCCACTATTGCTATATAAATTCAATCTCAGGGCCAATCCCAAATTTTTATCTGGATATCTGAGATGGTACCTGGGGTCATGTGACAAAAGACAAAAAAATTTTGTCGACATAAAGGGTTACCTGCTTTGTGTGGAGAAGCACTAAAATATAGAAAGTAATGATGAATTGAGAGGCAGCTCCAAATCCTGGTTGAGTATAAAATGCCTAAAATAGAAAAGCCCCCTCAGAGGTCCATTGTAATATCCTGACTTTGTGCAAAGAACTTGAGTTAATGGGATGTGTAGTTTAAACCTGGAAACTACAAAATGTGTGTGAGTTTAGACAGTTTATTAAAAAATAAGTGCTTGTATGTTCATCAGAATCAAATACTTTATCCTGAGGTGAAATTTGGTCATTACAGTTGCTCTTATACACAATGAAAGTAAGTTCATAAACATATTAATAACAAGTATAAATAAAGGAGACAGTCAAACTAAGTACATGTAAAATTAACATTAACACAGAGTGGGAGAGTGGGTGGATTGTTTAGGCAGGGTGAAGTAGCTGCCAAAACTAAAAACTACAACATTTCTGTGAAAGCACAATGAGCTGAATCAACTAGGAAAAATGTGACACAAACACTGATCTCAGGAGATAAATGAAGGAACAGAGAAGGAAAACAGTCAGACAGGAGAGAGAAAGGGAAGAAAAAGAAGATGAGAGAAAAAGCAAGAGAAAGGGAAAGGATGGAGCAAATTAAGAAAAATAAGAATGAAATGAAGGAGCATGAGAAAGGAGGAAAAGAGAAGCAACAGATGAAAGACAGAGTGAGGACATAGGAACGTTTTCATGATGCAAAGACATTCATTTATTGTACTTCACTACATAAAGTGAATAGGAAGTAGTCCCCAGTGATAAAATCCCTGTACACCTTCATTTTAGTGGAAAAGTAGACTGAAGTATCTCTATCAAAAGATCTTCAATTTCTGTGTTTCCAGCCTAAGGTGTTGAGCACCTGCATCATCCCTGCCTCACCACACGAGAGCACTGTTGTGATGCTGTTGGGAAAACTTGATCTCATACAGAGGAAAACACATCTTTAAAGGACATTTTTTACTCACATGGATGAAAAGATACTCACTTAACATGACTTGCAGACAGTGATGGGCCAATAGAAAGCATAGAAATCTGTGCTGCAAAAAGTGGATCTGAATTCAGTCCTCTTTTTACAGGATGCAAATACTATCACATACCGATTGTATATTCATAACTGTTTCCTATCTCAAATCAGTTGTGCTGCATGATGGATACTTTCTGTCCCTGAAGTCAATTCATTAATACTCCAGAATCTTAAACAAACAAAATCTGTGAGGTTTTTAACCATTTCTGGAAGACAGAGCTAAGAACTTTTGAAAAATTCAAGTCAAACACGATATACATCCAACGTCATTTAAGAATGACCAGTGAGAAAATTTTTAAATCACAAATTTGAAGTTAAAAGACAAAACACAGACTCTGGTGGTGGTTCTTTCGGTAAATATATATGGCAAATGTTAATATGAAAGTATTATTGTTAGGAAGAAAGTTCCATCATGTGTTGCTCTGTTTATTAGCACTGAGATGATTTGGTTTTAGATTTAAGAGAACAAAAACAACCCCCAATAGCATGCCTAATTTAAGTTTAAATTTAAGTTTGGTAAAAGATGAAATGCAGTCGAAGTTAATCTGCTCAAAAAAGAGCACAACATTTTTTTAACATCTAACCAGAAGAGGCTGATGTGAATCTCACTGACATCTGATCTTGACCAACATGAAAGAGCAGCTTTATTCTGCACCAGCTGCTTTGTTGCTTTGCTTTTCTTGCATAATGTAACATATTATAATGATGATCCAAACCACTGAGCAGTAATCCTCATGTGACAAAAAATAAAATCAGACTTACTGAAAAAATGTTTCTTTAATCAAGTTTTTTGAATACCCTTTGATCACTGAAAAACTGTAACCCTTTTTTGGATAAACTTTGTCCAAAATGTTTTAATAGTTTCTACATGATCATGTACTAGAGCTGTTTATTATAAATGATGTCTCTTAAATATTTAACCCCTTTTCCCTTCTTTATTGAAACATAATTTATGCTGATATCCTTATTTGATTTATATGATAAAAATCAAATAGCTCTGATCGCTAGCTAATTGTTCAAGATATCTTTGGAGGTCTTGTAGTGACTTTTTAATTTGGATGTGCTTTACTCTTGTGGAAAAAGTGATGATTAGTGGTTTTGTCCTGTAATTCAAACAGCAGTATTTACACCTAAACTTATGTGTTTTTGAGAATATGTGCGGTGGAACTGGGTAAGACAGTTCAATCTGCTACATGCAGTTGATCCCTTTGTCTGACATAACTGTACAAGTAGTTTCAGACATTAAAGTAAATATAGAGAAAAAGTCACTCCTCTTGTTGACGATCTTTATATATATATAAAGTGTAATTTTAGGTAATATAGAGTCTTGAGTATTTATCTCTACACAGGAGCTAAAGTTTATTCATTATATTCAGTAAACTTAACGCTCTCCGTATGTGTTTATCACTGACACTAAATCCCGTTTAATACCTGATTGAATCATCAGTGTACAGTGAAATTCTTGACTTGTCCAATACTGAAGGAAGATCATTATTTTAGATTGTGCACAAGAGCTGTCCAAAGCTGCTTCCTTGAGGCACTTCATGTTTCACAAGCTTCATTTTGAACATTGTGGACTCTGTCTTCCAATAAAGTGTGACCACAACACAGTTATAAAGTAATACAACAATATTGTGTGAGTCAACAAGGAGGTGAAGACAGAGAATGATATGGGATAGGAGCAAAAACAGAGGAGGAATGGACAGAGCATGTGAAGCCAGCACCAGTGGTGTGTGTGTGTGTGTGTGTGTGTGTGTGTGTGTGTGTGTGTGTGTGTGTGTGTGTGTTTGCTCTATTCCCTCGGGTCCACCCTGGAGATCGCTTGGGAAAAAGACCTCTAGGTCTGCCTGAGGTCTGACTTGCAGCCAAAAAAAGCAAGACCAAAATAGAGACAGGGAGAGGGAGAAAAAGAGAGAGAGAGGGAATTTTAACCTGAGAGTCAAAGACATGGGTACGAAAAACAGAAAGAGAGATAGAAGATGAGAGGGCGTGAGAAGAAGGAGGGGCCACAAGGATGAAGAAAGTGTGTGTGGACAAAGAGTTTTGTATCTGAAGTGAAAATGTATGGAAAATAAAAAAAAAACATTCACATGATGTCTCTCTCCCTCTCTCACACAAACACACACATTCATGTTGAGTTCTGATTGGAACCACATGCTGACAGACACGGAGAATAATGGGAAACTGTGATTTGTTTGACTTGTTTTTCCTCTTTGTAAGGTTGGAATGAGGAGTGGGCGAGATGTTGGGGGTGGAAGGCTTCCGTGACCGTAGATGATGATCAGCCATGGGAAATTCAAGTGAGTTGATGTGTTCGCCATGCTGAAAAGACAGGTCCGCTCCATTAACACAGAGTACAACGGGGGCTGAGGTTAGGGCGGGAAGGGGACTTCCACTGTGTGAAACAAGAACAGAGGGATGCCCAAAAGTTTAGAGCTGAGTACAAACAGTTGTTCTAACACTGAATCATCACAAATCAAAACTACTGACAAGTCAGCTTATTTCTCTTTTTCTCTTTGCCTCCTCTTTGCCCACATACACACAACTAACACATGTGTCCTGTGAAACAGACCTCAAAGTGGTTTTAAAAGTCCACCTGTTCAGGGTGGCTTTGCTGACATCTTTCTTGATAATAGACATTATATTATCATACATCATACATATATTATTACTCTTTTATTATTTTAAAATAAAAATCAAGTTTAGAGCCTTCTATAACCAGTTAAAAACTCACAGCTTAACTTTCAGCTGTGACTTCTTAGTAGTATCTAGTGATTTGTTTTCTATTTTGTTCCTTTCCTGGTGTGATTGATGAGGAAAGACAGGCTGAAGACAAACCCCTGAACACAAGCCAATGAATAGATGTTTTTACTTTATTAAAAGAGAAAATGTCTTCTTAACAGTTTAACTCGTTGCCTATGACAATAACTGAGAAAATGAGAAAAAAAGGGGAAGTACAGCAAAGCTACTGGCAGCAGAGATAGAGAAAAAAGAGGGAGGTGAAAGGGAAAGTGAGGTTGATTTTCTGCAGATGCTCAAGTCTAGTGGGAAAAAAACACAAGGTTGAAGTTTATGGAAATGACTGTGTTTATGTTGGGTGTGGGTTAATCTAAAACAGATTATTTCAAAGTGTAAAGGAAAAATATTCATAAAATTGTGTACACCTCAACTGAGATGTTTGTTTTTATACATAGGTCTTTTTGCAGAGGCTGAAATACTTAACTCTCATCTCCCCCCCCCACACTATCTTTTACTGCACATCGTAGCTGTGAAGATTCTTTCGAACATAGCACTTGGTTGATGATGATTCGCAGTGATGGAATTGATAAATTCTATTTCTCCTGGAGTTTCTTCAAAAGGAAAAAGGCCAACAAACAGTAAAAGTCATTAAAATACCTTTGATTCAGAGAAGTTCAAATGACAAAGAACTGAAGAGGCAGACGACTGGTGGACCATGTTTTCCAACGAGGACGACAGCCTGTGAATGTTTAGTGTCATGACAACATATTTATCTGTTTTCTTTTCCTCATGGGAAGTGTGTGACTTTACCCTGTGTGTAACAGAAACGCTGACACACTGGCTGGTTTTTGTCCCTTGTATGGATATTGCATAATTGAAATCAAGGATTCAAATGTTGAGGAGTAATCTGAAAAAAATTGAAGCTTTTGAATTGTCTCAAACTTTAAATTTAAAGTTGAGTTTGAATCTAAATACAGGATTGAAATAAAATTGAAGATAATCAATTAGTAAACTATTGTTTTGATACTTGTTTTTCTTAACTTATTTTCAAATCTATCTATCTACCATCTGATTTAAGCTGAGCTCAACAGAGAGATGGTTCAGGCCAGATTTTGTAAATAAATAACGATAAAAGGCCTGTGTAAGTCGAATGCTTGAACATTTTATTATGATGGTACACTCTTTTGACACTTGAGATGAGGTGAACATTGTAGCGCTGAAGAAAATGTATACCTTATAAAAAAATGACAAAATAGCTCTTGATAGCAAACATAACTCAGTTAAAACCAACAGGTAGGGTTATATAAAGGGTGTTTGTATTAATGCTAGTTAACTTAGTGTGTTGAACATATTTATTTGTTGATGAAACCACTTTGACACAACATTTGTTTTTCAAACCTCCACCAAAAGAAAGGACAGCAACAAAAACTAATTGGACAAATAGATACACAGATAGATAAAACAAAAAGAAAACAAAAAGCAACAACAATAACAATTATGATATTGTTGATAACAACATTGATCAGAAATCGATAAAAAAGAGACTTAATTCAGGTTTGGTCTGATGTCTGTATATGTATATGGTTAGCATTTAAAAGTTTGTGTAGGACTTGGTGCCCCCAGTGGGCAAAACATGTAACATAAGGTTGTATTTAGTGCCCTAGTGATCAGATATCTGGATTATATAACGTTTACAGTTTTTAAGGCCTGTTTTTGGACACATTCAATCATACTTACTTTGTCTTTAAAGTAGATAAACTGGATTACCAAATCCTGAATAGCAAAAAAAAAAGAAAAAAGATCCTCAAGTTCAATTCGATTCAAGATGTCACTTTTTGAATGACGAAAAAAATTCTCATCTTGCTTTTATCCATCGGTCTCCTAGACAGAGACAGGGAATTTTGAAAGAAATGCAGCAAATGACTGTAGCTGGGATTCAGACCTGCAACCACTCTGCTGAGGACTATGACCCCATGGGTTTAAGGGGGGTGCACTTACATTGCCCTGCCAATGGCTGTATATAAAGAGTAGACTGCACTTTTTGTTTTTGTCACCAACAACATCAGGACAGAATAAGATTCAGTTTTATCAGACCTTGATACTTCATGAGCAGATCACTTTGCAGCATTCAAAAATCATAGTGGTGCGGAAAATTTGCTTTTGACTGGCAGAAAGCTCGAGCAGAACCAGACACATGTCAGACAGCCATCAGCAGAGACAGAGGAGAGATGCAGAAGGAGAATCACTGCATGTCTCCTAAATGTGATTGATAAAAACCTGACAAACACACACTCTGCCCTGGCACAAAGTCAGATCCTCAACAATCAAATGATAATTTTCATCCATCTCTCTTGACTCTGGTCCTAACATATGTCTAAAAGACTTTAACTATAAAATACCTCATCTACATTTGAAACAGTCAATATGTTAATTAATATTTTCCTCGCCAAGTTGAGTTTAAATGCAATCAGGAATCCAGTCCAAGAGTTGTTACCATTTGGCATTGAGAATGTGAACACTACAACAGTGTCTCTGTTTCTCCTGTGAGCTGGAATCATAACTCTGCCTCTCATTATGTCTCCTCTGCTTTAACACTATGCCCCAGGCTCTCAGTTGTTATTTTAAATCTTTGCTAATTGTCTGACTTTGGCTTGGTTCCTTTCCATCACCTTATGAAATCCAGTTCATGCTCTTAACGTGTAGTGTGTTCGCAGTGAGTGTGTGAGTGCTGAGTTTTACTGGCAGGCGGTATCGATGTATTCGGGGCATGCTTGTGTAAATAGAGTGAAGTCACATACAGGGATCCTTTCCACTTTCCTTTTACATGAATAATATTATTGTAAACTATCTGTGACCTAACCTTTTCTGCTATAACTTTCCTGCTGAATAAAAACACATGTGGCCGGTTTAGGGAAGGCCAGCCGCTGTTCCAGTGCTGGGTTACTGATTGATGACATCACGACTCCCCGGTGTGAAAGTGGCAGATTAGAGCAACTCTGGGTGCTTGTAAAGTTGAATTTCATTCTGTAAATAAGCTTCTAGTCAAGCAAACAGTGCCATGACTTTTCCCTTTAGGTGTTTAGTTTTCATAAGTGATAGTTAAGCATTTATGTATTTATCTGGTGGTTGTTTTTTGCAGTCACTCTACAGTTGTGCTCTTGTAGGAGCTAAACTTAACAAATTATTGTGTTGAGAGTTGGGGAGAACGTGTTTTAGAATGTTATGCAAAACTTCTGGTCTTCAACATGTACAAAGAATGTGGGGAAATGGGGGGGGGGTATGTATATGTGTAAAGTTATAGTGGTGGTAGGCGGGGGCCTGGTTTCAAGGTCGGACAGGAAATGCCTGTGCAGATGGAAGAGTAATGTGGACAGAGTGAGAACCCCATACAGGAAACAGCCTTCTCTGCAGCTGTTTATAAGGGTGTGTGTATTTATATGTGTGCTTGTGATTATCTGCTGCAGTTTGTGATTACATTAAGGAGTGGCAATAAGTAAATGCAGTTTAAGTCAACAGAGGGAGGTGATGAGATGCTGGAGTCTAACTAAAACTGTCTATGAATGCTGCTACTGGGGTCTAATAAATAAATAAATATCTCTAGAAATGAGCTTTACTGCACAGAAAACTGTTGATATTAGATTTCAAAAGGGAGTAAGAAAACTAAAAAGTCCCAAATTGAGCCCAAGAGATGAAATGTGGCATACTTGAGAGTTATAAGACTTTTCAGTTTTTTTTTTTGGTACAACCTAGCAAAACATATTCATACCAATGACCTACTTACTTACTCAGTTGTACCAGGTTGTGAACATGTCTTATTGTACTGTAAAAATGGAGCATTTTATTATGGACTGTCTTGATAAATGTATTATGGGCTGATTTTAATGTCAACTACAAACTTGAAAGACTGCTATTTTTTGCACTTTTGCTTCGGCATACTTGAGAGCCATTAAATTTACCTTTGGTCCTGACTGGTCCAGCTGGTGGCAGTATCACACCTTTGGCACGGTCTGTCAACAGCAAGAGAACAGTGAAGTATGAAAAGATCTAATTCAGATTGTCTTTCAGTCTTGAAATGCAAGGCCAATGCATGGCCAACTGTTAAAACTTAAGTTAATTGAGTGTTAATTGAGGCTGGGTGCAGAAGTAACCTCATACAAACCTATGTGAACGAATCTAAAGCTTTAACCCCATAATACTATGGCCTGGTGATTTTCACCTGAACATGTTTATTTACATGATTTCATGATGTTGCGTTTGTCTGAGTGTCATGGGTCCCTAGGTATCTTCATGCTGCTCTCATACCTTTTTTTCAACAGGTATGTGCTTGGGTGGTTTTCCACCCACATAAGTGTTTAAGGGGTAAAACATTTTTTAGCCAATAAACAACACACAGATATAATTTGAGAGCAAATCCACATACTTCATTCTAGCTACACTCTGCATGAGGTCAGCAGAACATCCATCGTGAATGTTTTTATTTTTACATTTCATTAGATGTCATCAAATGGAAATCGTATTCTGGTCCTAGTTGACCGAGTGGTTTCCTTTTACTTCTGTTTCCTGTCAGTGTGTTTGTGTAATAGACCTGGGTCATTTATGCAGGAAACTATGCATTTACCCAAGGAAGAGAGGGGAATTCCCCATCATAATAAAATATATACAGAGGGAGAAACATTATTTAGAGTGAAAACATATTTATGGGTCACAGATAAGCATATAGTATATTAAATCATGCCCGCATAAAACTGTAACTTTGTCATATTTGTCTGTATATATGTTGCCTGTATGTATAATGCAGGTAATTAGATTGACTGGTTGGATACAGTAATAAAACAGCACTTACATTGGGATTGTAAATTTAAAAAAAAAATCATATTATTTAGACAAAGAAGAAAGCTTCTTCTATTAAACATTATTCACAGATTGACAGACTTTTAAGACCAGACTTAAGCTATTGTTTCTCTAGTTAAGGAGTGATTTTAAGGACATGCACACACAGACACACACACACACAGACACCTTCATTCAGTCGCCACTTTGATTGACAGTCAGACAGGTAAACCACAGGGCATTCTAAGGCTGCTCAGGTGTGTGTGTGTGTGTGTGCGTGTGTGTGTGTGTGTGTGTGTGTGTGTGTGTGTGTGTGTGTGTGTGTGTGAGTGTGAGTGTGTGTGTGTGTGTTGTAGCCTCATCACTATTCATCAGGCCCGGCTGTATTTGCGTCTCATCTGCATACTGGTCCAACAGGGAACAGATTAGCATTAGAGAGAGAGAAAGATGGAGGGAAGTGGAATCACTTTAATTTTTAACAAGATGATATGAAGGAGACACAAAGGCCCGAGTACTGCTGCTGACACAGCCAGGAGAGAGGATGTGTGTGTGTTTAGAGTGTGTGTGTTTGGGGGGGGGGTCTGTGACAGTTGCAGGGAGAAGTATCAATCATTAGAGAATGAGGGTTGTAGAAATGTGAATAAACACAGCCTCTGTGCTTTGTAAAAGAAAACAACATTGGAGACTGTCCTGTGTTAATGATGTGTATTGATCTTTATGCGTTGCCACCACATGTGTTTGTAGGAACTCATCTGAACTTACGCATCAAGTATTCATAAATAAATAAGCAGGATAAACATTGAACCAGAGTAACAATGAATTCAGTATTTAATTAGTAGCCTGCGCACACAAACATAATGTGACATGTGTTTCATGCACATTACTGACTTTAAAGAGCTGTAAATCACCATTATGCTCATATCTTTTCCACATCAAATGTTTGTAAGAAATGTATATTTTTGTCAGATCCTCTATGACAGTATGATTTCCAACATCTGTACTGTGTTTATGTCAATCCTACCAACATTGGATCATATGCAACATACTGTTGTTTGTGGTTTTCATGAACACATATCTATCCATTTACATGTGTGTGCTGTTTAATTTGATCATCATACAAAAGAATTCACTGTGGAGACAGTTAAAAGTGAGCAGCAGTTAAAGGCCTTGAGGACTTCAAAGGGTGCTCTTGAAATATTCCTACTTCATATATTTGCCTGTTCATAATTTCCACCATTTAAAATGGGATTGCTGTATTTCTGAATATCTGTGATCAGGTAAAATATAACACAAATCCATTTGCAAAGTTAAGCAGTGAGAAGTTAGGTGACCAAGTCTTCATCATTAAAGGTGGGGTTTGCAGGATTTCATCTGCCTGTATGTTGATGTTGTTGTTGTCGAGGGACAACAGCCATATTTAAAAAGAAAAGCTGCAGAGTGGGTCATCTGCTGTTTTATAGGAGTTTCCTCATTTACAACTTGAAATGTAGCCGGAATCATAGCAGCAACACGTCACCTCTCTCATAGATGAGCTCTATACTTTGGTCTTTTATTTAACAGAATAAAAAGCTTCATATTAGTTATCTTTTTACATGACGTGAAAAGTAGTGCTCACAACTTTCATCTGCTCACGGCAGTTTCGCTTCGATGGACACAGACACGTGAGCACGCACACACAGAGGAATAGACTCCTTGTAGCAGAAAGCAGGAAAATACTGTCACAACCACCACAAGAAACGTCGAGATACATCTCTGCTTTTTTAAGCACTACAGGTCAATCTAAATGAAGATAGCATTACTGTAAAGAGTCTTTCCAGTGGCCACAGCCGCCGCCTGAAGGCTGTGAACTGAGGGGAAAGAAATGTATGCAGTGTTGTGGTTTATTTTACTTCATCAGCTACTTCATAAACTTTCTGCTCCGGTGACTTCAACAAATGTGATGTTTTTTTGTTTACCTTGGTTCAGTTTGGCAAGTCTTGACTGAGAGATACATACTCAAACAGCTTTTTATTCACTCCTTCCTCATTTCATCCCTGACCTTTCTTCCACCTCCCTGTACATCAGCCAGCTCTCCCTTTGGGCCCCTTGATGATGATCAGGCCCCACTGTGCCCTGATCGACCTCCCTCCTCTCTCTCCCGTCTTTCCCTCCTTCCCTCTGGGCCTCTTGCTCTGCGATGCCACCCCACTGTAGTGCCATCCCTGAAGTGTTGAGGCTCCCTGAGGACGTGGACTGTATGGTGGTCCCTTAGGGGGAGCTGGCACAGGGATGTTCTCATCTCTGTCTCTCTCTCTCTCTTTCACACACACACACAGATACACACACTCTTGTCCTCACCTCTTCAGACAGCAGTGGTCTCAGCGGGGCTGCCCTGAAGCGTCCCTGCAGCATGCTGGGTACCTGAGAAGCCAATGATACCAGGGCAAGGCCAGAATGTTAAGTAGTGTTCACAAATGTGTGTGTTTGTGTGTGCATGTTTCTTGAGTGGGGTCAAAATGTTAAGTGGTAGATTAATCAGTAGTAATTGTGTGTATGGTCCATTAAGGCAAGGGCTGCCTGACAGACAAGGGTGAGGTGAGCGGACAAAAGGATGGGTGTGTTATGTATGAACATGCGTTAGTTTGTGTGTGTGTCTGTGTGTTTATGCCTGTGACCAACAGAGAAGTGAAACTGGTAGAAATAGCATTTTAACTGTTCAATCCTTTCTCTGGCACTCTATACTCTCCACTCTCTATATCTTTTTATAAATCCTGGTTCTTGTTTGCTCTTGCACCCCCATCGTCAATCTTCCTGCTTTTATAGAAATTCATCCATCTGTGCCCGGAGCTGTTGCAAAGTCGCTCTCCTACTTTTAGAAGCAAGAGTTATACCCACCAACGGTCACCACTGGAAAAAAAATAGGCTGCTTTCTTCTATCTGTCTCTCTCCTGCACACACACACACACACACACACACACACACACACACACACACACACACACCCTACACCTTTCCCCCAGTGATCTCTGCTGGCTGATTTGGTATTCAAGTACTGTTGCGGGCCCAGCAGGCCTTAAGCTCTCTTTGTATTGTTTTATTACCCAGGGGCTAGGCCCTGCCACACACACACACACACACATGCACACACACACACACACACACACACACACACACACACACACACACACACACACACACACACACACACACACACACACACACAGCACACATGCACCCTCACACAGCACACATAGCACAGAAGAGCAAAGCAGGATTAGCATATTTGCGTATTAGTATCCTGTCTGTCAATTGGTTCTGTGTCTGTTTTTTCTTTTTCTCACATGCTGTCAGGAAAGAGAGGAAGAGTTCCAGGCAGAGGAGGAGGAGAAGGAGAAATTAGGGAGTTAAGGAGGAAAAGAAGTAGGTAGAGGGCCATCTCCTCCTCTCTCCAATAGACAGATGGTAGTCAGACTCCTACTGAGTTGTCAACTAGCCAAGAGAAAGAGAGAGACAGAGAGGAAGAGGAGTAGAGAGATGAACCTTTCCTCTACTTTTCATCTCCTCCTTCACCCTCTTACTCACTTTTGTTGCCAGCTTCAACTCATTTCCCCCATCTCTGTCCTCCTCCGCGCATCTTTTGCCCATCCAGACCATCAATCTTTCCTCTCACATCCTCGTTTTTGTCGCTCATCCGTCACAGGTTACTATTTTTCATTGACACTTTGTCTCTGTCTTCATGTTTGCATCCATCTTTCCTTTCTCAATGAATTTTCCTTTTTGGTGCTGTGGGAGGAAGTTAGGCAGCCAAGTTTGGATTCATGCAACAGAGGAAAAGAGAAAGACGGAGAGGGAGAAATGGAAAATGAAGGGTCATACTGAACATCACGGCTTTTAAAAGTTGGAGGGTGACTTAATCTTGTGTAAAAAAAAACTTAATCTGTGAGTGAAAGTAACGGAAACATCTAAATTTTCATGAGCTATGCTGGTGCATTATTGAAAAAAAAAAAAGTTTTTTTTTGTAGGGGTCCAATGGTAGACAAAAATTTGAAAAAAAAACCCCTGTTCAATAAGTGAGAAACTTAAATGAGTAGACTCTGATTTTTTTTTTAACTTTTGTATTTTATTTCATTTTTAATGACACTAATGAGCACAATATGGGAGTAACAGTATCCTCTAATTCATAAAACAATCAGATTATTTGAGAAAAATTAAACAAACTTGTGTTTCTTATCTCACCAGTACTTTTTTTTGTCATTTTATGTTTATTGAATTTTGGTTTATAAATGTAAGACACAAAACAGATTATAGAAACACAACAGACATCTGGTAAACTGTCCCTTAACTAAACATGGTTAACAATCAGACACGAACAATTAAGAGAAAATGAATATTGTGCAACTGAATTGATAATAAAAAAAAAGAAACAGAGCACAGAGAACTACTTATGTGGCAACACCCTTTCCATTTTTCAAGTGACCAAGACTGCCATTCCACACAGGATATAAATAGTCAAATTTTGTGATAATTAGCTCAAAGTTACAAGAAAAAAAGTTAAAATATCAAGATAAAAGTCAAAATTTTGACTTTTTTCATCAACTTTGATTATATAATCAAAATTTTTACTTTATATTAGGATTTAAAAAAAAGAAGTCAGCATTCCATTTTTATATTTTTAAGTCGTGGAAATTGGCTTCTATACGGTATTTATGTTTACTTTATAGGAAATGGTCACTTCAAACAGAAACAGAGTGTTGAAAATAAATGTTTGAGTTATGAAGCCACTTTGTTGTATTTGAATATTTTGGGGTATTTTTGCAGGATCTCCAAGAGGCTGGGTGGTGGTGGTGGGGTCCATTTTGGGAGTTTTCAGAATATGGTCACCCTGATGTTGAATGATTGTTAAATATCTTTGTCCACTGATCGTCAGAAGTGATTCAGTGTTTTTTTACATAAATGAAATTTCAATGACAGATCGTGGTCCAAATGATTTGCCCTCCATTGCAACTCTCCTAAAAGTAAACACCATGAAGCAGTTTGTCACATAAAATACTCACTTAGAAAAGACACTCTGAGATCTACCTGTTCACTCAGGGGTCACTTCAGACATGCTCTGTCTGAACACTGTGCCATAATCAGCCTGACACAACAGGGGGCAGTATGGTTCTGTCCATTAGAACGGTTAGCCTGCAGAAGCGCTCTTTTAAAGGAGACTCATGTAGGACTGAAACTACAGGAATATGGAAGACTTGTTTGCAGCTGCAGAAAACCTAAAAATGGTGATGGACATGCGCAGGAATGATTATGAGTTTAGAGAAATGTACAGTTCAGCCACATTTGGTTAGAGTTTAAATGTCACAAGACTTAAACGTTTTCAAACACTTATGGAAAGTAAAGTGAGCTGCAGCTCAGCCTAAGTTAAAGGAGTGAGAGTTATCAGAAGATGTTACAACTTCTGTTTCAAACCCTCTGCAACTTCTTCGCATTGTTGCAATCACTTCATTTTAAAGCCAGAAAACAATGACTTTCAATCATTTTCTTTGTTTTGCACTTCAGTAGAAAAATACACACTGTAACCCATAAAATGCACTTAATAACTTTGTGATGTAACTGTGTAAAAGTGATTGGAGAAAACAAATACATTCATCTAAAGAAGTAATTCAGTTTCATATATTTTTTTGAGTTCACATTCAGCTCAGCAGCTAACATTGCTTTAATTTTAAATACAGATCTTTGTTTGCCCATTTAACAAAAATAGCTCAAGGAAAGCATCATTAAAGGGAATAATTAGTCCTGAAGCATGATGTTCTTTTAAGAAATCCTCAGTAATTATGTTTTTCCTTTGAATGAAATAAATGCTCCTGACATATCAAAATATTGGGTGCTATATGATATCTACTCTCAGACCCATCATATTACAGTGATGTTGGTGTTGTCTCTCTCCCTGGAGGAAATACTACTGACAGTTTTTGATGCTAATATTACCCCACATGAACACACACAGCCTTGTATCTGTGTTTGTATTCATTAGCGCTTGCTGTTGGAGCTTCATCACGACTAAAAAGGCAGTTTGTTTTGTAGAAACACAAGAGGTTTCTCTAACTCCCTGGCTGTGCGCTTGCTGTTTGTGTTAATATGATTTTGCGCATTTGTCAGGTTAGTACGGTGGCTGCATGGTGTGTGTGTGTGTGAGTGTGTGAACACCTTTTGTGTCTGTGTGATGTACTGATGAGGAACGGTGAAATGACAGCCATGAGCCGCATAATGACAGTGTGAGACTTCTGTCACTTTTCAAACAAATTTATTTGGAGTGTGAGTTTTTGTGCATGCATGTGTGTGTGTGTGTGTGTGTGTGTGTGTGTGTATTTTTGCATGCGTGTACTTGTGTGTGTTTGTTTGGAGGGGCTTACACACACGATCATATGTGTGTATTAATGTGTGTGTGTGTGTGTGTGTGTGTGCTGTCATTTATCTGTCATCCGCAGAGTAAGACAGAGTGTCTTTCATCCTTTGCCTCTCATCTCATCCCTGATAGAGAACAGAGTTGTGTTTGTACACACACACACAGACAGACAGACACACAGTTGTTGGTTGTTTGTCTCAAAATGAGCCCATAATTATACAGCTTGTTTATACTTTGTCTCTGAACAGAACGCTACAAAGTGTTGAATCCTGTTTTGTTTTGGCAGCACAAAAATAGTTTGCTTTGTCTCGCTGTAATGATGCTCTACTGTCACACAGTGTAACAATGTGTGTGTGTAACATGTATTGTATTTAAACTTAGGTCCTATCTATATGGTTGTAGACAGTGTGTGTGTGCTTCCAGTGGTGTGACATAGAAGTGAAGTAAGGAAGTCGCTGCGGCACTTATCACTGTGGATGTAGAAAGCTGTGCTCACTCACCTCGTTCCTGAGTGTGTTCACATGTCAAAGGTGTTTCCAACTTTTTCTCACTTGGCTTGTCTCCCTAATTTTCCTGTTTCACTCTGAGTGTTTATTCCAATCGCACAGTCAGAAGTCTTCTGTGAAAAGCTAAAGAATTTGTTCATTTAGAACAAATGAGAATTCAAGACGTACATGAAGAACGTTGATGTTTCTGGCTGGGTCTACTCACATTTTAAAGCCCAGTTTAAACAGATTACAAACCCTTTAAGTTGTCAAATTTGAAGAGGAACTCAGGACAAGGATTCAAAAACATGTTCACCAAAAATGCCTGATGAGTCGAGAACCTTTGTAAAGCCTGTTTAATACTTGTTTGCTGATCATGCTGTTGCAACACTAGTTGTTGTGAGCACTACAGAGTCGTCATGTGCACTGGAGTGACTAAATTGTTTTACTATGCTCCCCATAAACACAAGTTGACAGTCAGTACAATTTCACGCACCCAGCAATCTGGTTGTAAAGTCACATTGGGGATCTATTCTTGTCTGTGTATACATGTAGAAAAAAAAGAATCAGACTTTTGGCTGATAACATTTCACTCCGCTCCAATAGGTGGTGCTGTCTCCTTTATTCAATAAGTGAAGCTGCGTGCGTATTGGACTGGTTTTTAGTTTACTTTAGGAGGAGCTGTAGGTCTTTATGTTATCATGACTGCATCAACCATATTGTTCATAGTTATCTACTTCCTCTTTGAGCTGAAATTTGCTTGCACTGATTGCCGAGGTGTACAGAGACTTGCCAAGTCCAGCCGAATCCAACCGCAGTTCAATAGTAATCATAACATGTAGGTGTGTCAATCAAGCTACGCTTTGTCGAATCTTGTCCGACCAAGTTGTTTAAATGTATCTGAGTAGTCATTTATTCCCTGTAATTCTCTGTCTAGTTGGATGTTGCATTTTTTATGTTCATACACTGATTTGCTTTTTCAACGAGCAGGTTCATAATGTTTCCTTGTTAACATTGAAAAGCTGGTTATTCAAAGTGAGTATGTTACTTCTACACTTATGATGATCATTATTAAGAGCTCATGAATAACTTTAAAGAAGTCACTGCAGTCACTTAACATTCAATATTTCTAGCAATACTTAAGAGCTAGCATAGAGTACCAATATGCAAAGGATGAATGATAGATTAGTTCATCAAACAGCGGTGAGGTCTCTATACTCTCTGTTTGTTCAGCTATAGCACAGTGTTGACTTACATCTTTAAACAGTCTGTGGTATTGAGGTGTGTGGGCATCAGGAGCTTTCTGCGGTCTGCTTCTGTTAGTTTCCATCCACTCACATACATATTCATGACAGGAAATGGGAACTATGCCCAAATATAAAAGAATGCAGCTTCAATGAACAAGGTGATGTGTGTCAGAGTCATTAGATAAGATGCTATAAGTACTTCAGCACACTTTAATGAAAAAAGACAAATTCACACACCTACCCAAAGTGAGAAGTGTTATCTTAATGATTCCTGCTACAAAAGCTTACTAAATCAAGCTAGCTCCAGTGTGACCTCAAATGTTTGCACTTTTCTTTCTTCCCTCTGTCTCTTTCTCTCTCTGTTTTTTCCCCTCAGGCTACCTTCTGGCTGTCCCCTGAGGCATCATGGGTAAATGTGTGTCTGCTGGGCGAGTTGTGGCTTGTTTGTTCGTGTTTGTGTGTGTAAGTGTTTTTATTTTCATTTTTTATTTTTGTGAGAGAATTAATGAGTGTGTTAGTAGTTGTGGACCTTGTAAAAACAGTGTAGCAGATAGATGAATAGATAGATGGATAGAAAGATGGATATAAAGATAGATAGATAAAGACAATGGAGAGCATTACTTAATTACGTTGTGTGTTTCCTGATGCAACCAGCCGTAACTATGACAATGAAAGTGGGCCCAGTTCTGCAATATCTCCTCTAATGGTGGGATGCAGTGCTGGGAAGCTGTTCGCTATTCAGTATTCAAGGGCAAATTTCCCCCGAGGGCCATCAAATTGCAACAGGGGGCGACAGATGGATAATACTTTCCCAAGTTTGGAGTTAACCTTTCTTGCTGGTGAGACTCCCGGTGAGGTGTCAGTCTCATCTTCTGTTTAAGGTTATCAGTTCAAGTAAGAAGGCTGCTAGATCCTTCACTCTGGCTCTAAAGAGTGTAGTATTTTCCACAGTTGCTTTGAAGTGAAATTCAGAAAAATTCAGGATGAAATATTTTAGGGTTTATTACATAATCAGTTTAAATTAGAGAAGTGTCTGGAAAGTTGCAGCCAGAGTTTAAATTGGAAGGGAGACTGTCAGGAATGTCACCAAATGTGTTTTCAAACTTCTTTCAGTGAAGTTAAAGAAATTTCCCAGAGTCTTGACTTTGATTTTAGAGAGGTCATACTCCTGTCTGTCATCCATTTTGAGACAAGAAACTTTTGGAGATTGCAGATTGAAATGTGCGGCTCCTTTTCAAGTTTGAATTGCATACAATGCTTCAGGTACTTCTGACAATCCGAATTCATTTTGTGTAGAAAAGGAAGTACTTCAACTGAAATGTGAGAACTCCAGGAATTTGAATCACTAGACGGACGGGGGGTGGACGACAAAATCCCAGGACTGAAAACTGGGAAGGATCGAGGAGTCATAATGAACAAGAAACGGAGAAGTGTCCAGAGAAACGCAGCCAGAGTTGGAGTTGGAAAAGTTGCTTTGGTTTCTATGTAAATTTATTATGTAATGAGCCACAAATTATTTCATCCTGCATTTTGCTGGGACACATTTTTATCAGTCATAGGAAGAGGTATTAGCTTGAAACAGCAAGCTGAGTGAAAGTTACATTAACCAAACTGAGGATGAAGGAAACTACAAGCTGCAGCCTAATATGAACTAACTACTCAGTTTGATTCACAGCCAAAGGGTAGACAACTGTTCAAGGTAGGGTATGGAGGAATTTTTTTTGCTGTTTTCAAACACAGCTTCCAAACTTTGTTCCTCCTTTGTGGTTTAGTTTCCATGCATGTTTACTGCCTTTGATCATAGCTAGTAGCTGTAGTTGTAGCTACATAAACGCATTTACCAGCCCAGTGAGCACCAACATCAACGTATTTCTACGTTGAAGACACTCAAGTGACGTACACTTGACTTCCTGCAGGTAAATGAGGTATCCTGCAAATATTGTAGCGTTCTTTCTCTGTGTTACAGTTGCTATTGCAGCTGCTCAAGATAGCTTCTCCCACTTGCTATCAGCAACACACAAAGTCACTTGCGCACTGGATGCACTGTGATTGGCTGGTTGCCACATCTACTCTCTGCTCAGAAACATCCCAACACAACCAATGGACAGTTCTGTGTCAGGTTCATGATCAAGTTAAGATAAATTTTCTTCCTAAACTTATAATTGAATCATTGCCATGACAATTAAGACTGATTTTGATTGCTGTACCCTTTTTTATTTGATGTGTTAAGTCCTCTCCTGATGAAAGGGTTGTTGCTGAGTTTTTTGTAGAAGAATGGTGACGCAGGGCTGACATATTTAAGTCAGGATGATGGAGGGATGTGGCGGCTTCTCAGAGCAGGAAAGAGACATCAGTCTAGATGCACTATGAATAGACTTGTGCAGCTGTCCTGCCCTCTCACTCAGCAACACACAAACACACATACTCTCTCTCTCTCTCTCATTTGCAAAGGCTTGTCCTGGGTGGCCACAAATGAGCGGCTGCAGCTGCCCTTGAGCTTTGCTCAGGACCTGGTCTTAGCCTCGAGCCGCTCTCCAAGTTCAACAGTATGACTTACAATCACTCCCTGCAGACCTCAGACTGATGAACTCTTTATGGAAACCATTAGACCCATGTATTTAAGTATCTGTGTCTGAGTGGATGTGGTATGTTTGCACTTAGCTGTAAACCGGGAGAGAAACAGGTCAAAGGATTAAAACTGTCAGTCTTTGACAGGTTTGTTTCATGATACATAGCTCATATATGATAAACTTAACATAAAAACGCATCAGATCACTCTGGGTGTATCAGCAATTAATTTGATTTTTTGAATTTCTTCACTCTCACTTTTGTTTCATTAAGTCAGCAGTTAAGGTCAAACTAATTCACCTCAGCCAAGCCTGTTAGGTACAAACTGTAACATGTTGGTTGCGTTCATCATGTCTTCCACATTCAAAAGGCCCTCAATGAATTGGTACTATTTTACTCAACCAGACCTTTACGTGTTCAAACTCAGGCCTGAGCACAGAAGTCTACCAAACAGTTGCTCCAGGATGTGCCCAAAACTAAAGCCTAAAAAAAAGGAGCGATCAAGTCTATGCAAGAGACCAACACACTTTCCTAGATTTCACATTTTGCAGTGTGAGTGAGTCTCTTGTGCAGGTCTGTTCCTTAAATAAAAAACACCTTCTTCTAAAATAATACGTATTGTTTATTGCAGGTGTTATTTGCATTGATGCCTTTTAAGTAAAAAATAGATCTTTGATAAAGATTTGAACCGCTTCAGACCTCCTCTGCTGCTGGCTTTGATACTGAACAACTGTGAGGCTGTCAACTTGAACAATAATAAATAACAGAGTTCCAGTACTGTGGGAATGAAGCAGAAAACAGACCCCCCCCCTCTGCACTTCCATTAAGTGGTTATTGTCACTCATTACAGGCTTCATAATAAGTGCAGGAGAGGCCCTCCAGATAAGACCACGTCCTGTAATCCACAGACCAAACCTGGCAACTCAGATTGTTATCATACCTGACCCCACAGCCCGATAAATATCACAGCCATTACACACAACTGCTGCTCAATTAGAGCAGCAAACACAAACATAAATGCACTGTAACACATGTTAACTCACACATATACACACACTCACTCACTTCTGACCATCTACAGCACACCTGACTCACGGGTGGCAGTGATGTTTGAGTGAGCTGTAGCTGTGGTTACTTTAGTCAGGGTTAACACAACACTGTAAATGATTACAGCCTGTAGAGCTTGAATGTTTGATAACACTGGATGGGGGAAACCATTTCACTTTGACTGTTTTGTCCTCTTGCAGTTGAGTTTAACTTTATCAATGTAATATTTATCATTTATATGAGGCTTGCCTTAGAACAACCACATAATTAAGCATTGAGTCATAGTTTTGGTGTTTTTCAAACAGAGTTGTGGAAACAGACAGAGAGAGTTACTTGCTACCTGTGTTGAGATAAAATAAACAAGATTCCTTGTCTGTTGCTTTAAAGCCCGGAAACATGAACCTCTGGTCTGCAGGTCATTATCTCTGATGTTGAGGGTGGAGGACACAGGCTGTCTGTAGGACAGGGAAAAAATAAAAAGGGCCCAAGTTGTATGCTCTGGGGCACCCATGTAGGTAAGGCTTTTAAGCATGTTAAGCTGCCTGTAAAGAAAACTGTATTGAGTTTTCTTCTGAAAGGGCATCCTGCAGGGCATCTCATTGCTTTCTCTACATTTTAAGGGAATTTAATTCACTGAGCACACTAAAAGAGCACCCACATGGAAAATTCAGCAGCATTTTTGATGATGATGATACCCATTGTGCAACCTCTGAGTCTGGCTGCGGGTGTAAGAAAGACCATAAACAAAAAACCCAAATGCATCTAACTTCAGACAAATCATCTCACAAGAAAAAAAGTTCACTTTGTTGTTAGTGTTAAACCGTAAAAATTAAAACATATTGTTTTACTAGAGTCTGTTCAGTGTATAAATTTATTATCATAACCAACTTCTTTTCAAGACTCAAAACAAACTTGAAGGGAAGAAAAACATAGATTTTGTAGTCATCTGGCCAGATAAACCTAGATAAAGCAGGCTCTTCCTGACTGTAGAGGAGGCTGGCTCCCTTTATAATGAGATATATGTTTAACTTCTATTTTACAGAGTTTCAGATTTGATGTTCTCTCCTTGTATCTTTATCTTTTTCTGAAAGCCCAGAACACAAGACAATTTTAGTCATCACCATAATGTAAAACATACTTTCCCACTCTACTTCTCTTACACCATGCAATGAACACTTAATTTCTCTTTTTGAACCGTTGATGCAAAGCCTCTATGACTCCCTGAGACACACACATGTACACATATGGAAGCACACACACACAAACACAGACATAGACACGCACACACACACACCTTGTTTAACACGTGAAAGCACCTCTCAGTTCTGAGAGATGGGAAATGAAAATGAGGCCCATGGGCTTTCAGGCAAAAAGGCATCCTGATAAATGTAACAGCTTCAAACATTTACTGTGAGATTCATGAGTGAGTGTGTGTCTGTGTTCGTGTGTGTACATGAATTCATGCTATGGGGAGGAGTGTGGTGGTGGTGGGGGGGCTGGAGATGCAAAAATCGATTTTGTTAAAAACTTAATTGCTTTTCACACGCCTCTGACAAAGAATGAATCACACGCTGTTTCATATGAAAGCTGAAATGACAACATTTGTGACTGTGACCCATAATCAGTAATTAAATATTTGAAGATAAGCTTCGTTTAAAAGCTGCCAGCAGACAAACTCAGCCTTCCCCATCACCTACACACACACTTATTACCTAATTACAATGTTCAAGTCTAAGTATGTTGTTTTGAGTGAACGTAATAAAGCTGCTATGATTTAACACATGATTAATGCACAATCCTGAATATTTCAGAGCAAAGTAACACATTTTGTTTTCATTACATCCTGTTCTGAAGACTCTTTGCTGCTGCTCTCCCTTTCTTGGCTTTTCATGTATGCACTAGAAAAACAGGGGATGTGTGTACTCCCCACCACAAACTTTGCCTTATCAAATAGACATGTGGAAGGACAGGGAGAGAACAGAACAGAGTCGTACCCGTAATTCAGTAAAACAAATTATTTTCACAAGAGTCCTCCTGATCCATCCTGGTTATGTCCACCCAGTGCTCATCTACCAACTCCAATCCAGCCAAGTAGAGCAAACTTCACCTGGCCTTTCATTTTATTGATATACTCTCAAGTTTTAACAGACCACTGCACTTCAGACATTAGCAATAAGTCTGAGGTGGATAAATGTAATTCATCAACCTTTCTTTTATAAGTTTAGCGATTTCTTTTACCTTGAGCTGTCACAACCTTGCAAAGGCTCACCAACAAGAAAACCATCTGTCATAAACCTGCAATGTCCGTTTGCCAGGGTTAATGGTTGTGGAACTGTTTGGTAGTGATGTTGTATTCAGTATCAGACTACTATGATATTAACATGAGCTGCTTTGGTCAGGTGTGTCGTTAGTGAGTGAGACGAGTGTTTCAACCCCGTCATCTGTTAAGAGTCACAACAGGAAGCTCTGAAAGGCTTTATTACAAGATCATGTTACAATTGGTACTCACACACAAGGACACAGGCACACACTTCTGCACACAAAATCACAGCTGGATTGTGTCTGTGATGGCGGAAGAACAGAAAAGCTTGTTGCATGTAAGGCAAGGTGTGTGTTATCTTGTGTGCTTGTGTGTGTTCAGTGTCTCTTCCCTCAGTTGAGGAGTGTTTTCATCACGACAGTTGCTCTGACCACAGCCTAACCTGAAAGTGGACCATTTACTCCCCCACCAGACACACACACACACACACACACACACACACACACACACGCAGGAACGCACACACACATAAAGTTTGACCTATCATCAGGGCCCTCAGTGTATTTGTGTGCACCACATGTGCCTGTTGCGACTGACAAACTACAGACAAGCGATGACTGAGATTATGCAGGGCTGTGACTGCTGGACAGACCCCCCCCCCCCCCCCCCCCCCCCCCCCCCCCCCCCCCCCCCCCCAACACACACACACATTTATACTGTCAGTCTAATAATCTTTATTTATGATCACATGTGTCAAAACTCTTACCATCTGCCACCACAGACGGCTGTAACTTTCTATAAAACATTTAACAAATTCTTTTAAATCCCAGAGAAACCGTATATATTTTGTCCTGCTGCTCTCTCACTCTCTGCCAACCTGTTTGCCCTCCCTCCTCTTTTTTTTTTTCTCCTGCTACATGTTTTATGTTCTCCTCATTCCTAAGACTTTGCCATGCCTCTTCTGCCTTCGTCCTTCTGTTGATTGAAGGAGAGCTGACGGAGCTAACCAGGGTTTTACTGCCTCCTTCCTTCTCGCCCACTTTCCTCCTTCCCTCTTCGGCCCCTCCGAAGTCTTCCAGAGAAAACACAACCTGATGGAGTTTATGACCCGATTACTGCCTGGACACACTGCTGGCTTCTCCCCCCACTGCGCCGCAGACACACACCCTCACACAGAGGCTCAGCAGTGGGCCGAGAGCCTCCCAAGTTTACCTGTCACCTCACATTAGTAACACCCATTACAGCTGCTCATATTATGGAGGAAAGCGAACTCTTCCAGCTCCGAACAGCAGAGAGGCTATTTGCGGTGGTGGTGGTTTGGGCTTGTAATAAATGTCAGTTTGTTAAACAGACATGGCACCCTGCGCCTGGGAGCTCTTAAAGTAGATGTGGACTGTATTTCTGTGAATTCACACAACGACACCAAGCCATATTAAAGAATGTGGAAACAGCTTGTTGTGAAAAAAGAGTGAATGGTTGAGGTGAAAACATTATGAGTGTATTCCTGCTCTTTCCGCAGTTTGAACAGTGTTGGAAAACTTACAGCAACACACAACTCACTGACTTCACCAAGCAGTTAACAGTCGTACCAAACGTTGACAGTAATTTTCATTTGGAGGCCTAAATACAGAAGCCCTCAGTGGACATGCTCTAAATCATTTTATTTATTGAAAAAACATCAGCAAATGCTGCAAGTCCTCCCAAAAAGAAACACTTAACCCTCAAAATCCCAAACCCACTGGCAGGAGCAAAAAACACCTATTTTTAAATGACTAGCACAACCATTCGTCAAATCCTAAAACTGAGAAAACTGGTCAGATTCCCAAGTTTCCGGTAGCCTGATTGTATCACAAGTGTTGTGAGCAGCATGTCAAAACTGTCTAATGCTTCAAAAATATTTTAAATAGTACTTCTCATGGTATTTCAGGCTTATAATTTCTGATTCGAGCTGCTCAGCACTCTGTCTCGTTATTGAGAGAAACTGTTTTGCGGATTAACATGATGCCTCTGCAATTTAAACTGTTAACTGTGTAAATATTTGTAGCAGTACCAACTGTGAATAATTTAAAGGGAGTAAATACCCTGTTACAATGATGTCATAAGTATTGAAATTTGATTATGTTTTACTGTTCAGGAGACACTGATGAGTTACATCTGGCTTTAGACATGGTTGTCCTGAACCTCTAGAGGTGTGGGACTTAATATTGCAGTGATAAATAAAATTGCACAGAGGAATTCTTTTTCCAAACATCAAATTTGCAGTTTCTTTGGATGCAGCGCCACCATCACTAAAAATTTTTAAGATAAAAGATAAAAAGGGAGAAAATTAGTTTATCTTTTTATGGATTCCATTAATAAATAGCGTTTAAATTTTGTTATAATGCATGAAAACATATTTGAGTAATATCAACTTATATCCAAGGTTTCCCTGAATTTACAGAGGTGCAGAATTTCATTTTGTAGATGAAAAAAATGAGACCTCAGTTAGTAAAAATGTGACAGAAGCAAGACATGAGCGGAAACTGATTGGGATTCAGATATTGCTGCTCTTTTAGATTCCAGGAACCAGTATTTTTAATCTTGGATATTGTTGGGTTCAATGATGTCAGGCTAAAAACTGGAAATTCCCAGCAAGACCTCTTTGGGATCCAGAGGTCGGCTTACAAGGGAGAGGAAAAATCAAAGTGGCAGCCAACATGTTTGTTTACATGCTTTCTGTCCGACCACAGCTTCATGTCTTTTGAGAACTTTTCTTTAACTTTGACAAAATTCAAAATATACTATGAACCTGCTAATGGAAACAGAGCTGACATGTTATCAGGACTGTTTCATTCTTCAATGGAAAAACATCAGCAGGGTCACAAAACAGTTCTGGTGAAATCATTCAGCCAATGGTTTTATGGCAACATGATGGGTCAGCTGTTAGCTATTCTGCTATTATCTGCACCACAGCTCCCATGACCACCTTCTTCTGTCCGTGGTGATGTTGGATGACACCTGTAGCCTTCTGATAATTTAGATATCAGAAGTTTTACAACCAGATGTGTCACACAGTTGCACACAGAAGATGCGTTTCAGCAAAAAAAAAAGCCTCAGGAATGTCAAAAGATGGTTCTAAGGAGCTCCAATATTAAACATGCAACAAAAGTCATTTGATTTTGTGTGATGGAAATGTAAGCCAATGATACTTACAAACACCAAAAGTTATTAAAAAGAGGAATACACTCTGGGGTACAGGTACAAACACAGACACACATGTAGTTAGAGTGGATGCTGATTCTGTGCCACAGTGAGTCTCTGTGCCTGACAGTAATGTAATAAAACCTCCAGCTCAGTCCCACACAGACCTGCCTGTGCAGCAAAGCACTGTGGGTACAGTCAACATAGCCTCCCCTGAGATGCAACATGAAACCACTAGAAACGGGCTTCTCTGCTTACACACACACACTTAGACTCTATGCACTTGCTCATACTGATGTCAAAAAGAGGAGAAATCTTAATGAGGAAGATCCATCAGTGGTAATGTTGTCGTCCAGCTTTTTGAACTTTGACCTTGCAGAGGGTGTGTTTATGTGACAAACAGAAATACAGGGCGACTTAGATATCTCTTTTATTAGCTAAGAACATTTTTTGTGATCCCTTTTCCAAAAGAAGACATTATTTGTTTGGTCCAATCTCTTGTCATCCAATTGCACATGGGGCCGCACATACACAATGCATCATGCATGACGTATGATCGCCACGACCGCTCCTCTCGATAATCATTCTAAACAATGGCGAGTGTTAGAGGGCAGTGTCAGTCCAAAACAACTTAACAGAAGCCAAAAAGCGAGCAAAGCTTGAACAATGTTCTCCATGTTTTCTGCTAACTCTGATGAAACCGATAAAACTTGTAAACAGACGCTCCGTAGTGACGTGACTAAATAAAACTGAAGAATAGTAGAACCGTAAGCTAAAATTTCAGTCATAACAGTGTGTAATATTGACAAGAATCTTAAAGTGTTCACAATAAACTGATATCGAGCTTAATATTAACAACAGCTTTAATGACGATAACATAGAGAGAACTGACAGTGTTAATTAAAGAAGCTGGAGTCAAACAGCTCTAAGATTCTCATTTACAGTTCTAATAATGATGATTAAAAATAAGAATGACATTGATAGTTAACAGTCAGAGACAGGCAGGTCTATATAATCCACAGGAAGCTATAGCAGCCAAGTCTTGTTAAATTGATTAGAAGTGCAGACAGAAAAAAAGCAGACATGATAACCTTCTATTGCTCTTAGTCTTATGTAGAAGGACTGTCGTTAATCTTCAAATTAAATCATGTCTCTTTGAACTCCATGAGCAGCATTAAATAATCATTTACAATAATTTATCGGTCAAATAGACTCCTGCAGCTTTTTTATTTACAGGTATCTGATGTTAACAAGCTGCATGGGAACCTCCAACATCTTTGTTCTCAGCTTGCTCCCATGAGTGAAGAAACTGGGTGTGTGTTGATGCTGATGATAATTAAGTCGATGAACATGAAAATGAAGATCCTTTGCGCCAACGTGTGCTTGTGTGTGTGTGTGTGTGTGATGCAGTGTGAGAAAGACGCTGAGCGAGAGTGTGTGTGTGTGTCATTGTACTGAAGAGAAGAGAACTAAAGGGCCATTTATAGCTGTCACGCACTGACAACCATTACCCATGCATTTACAGTGCTCTCAGCACATACTGTCAGAGGGACTCTGCATGCACACACACTCACACACACACACACACACACACACACACACACACATGAGCACACAAACATACGTGAACACACTCTACCTGACAGAGCCTAATTATCGACACCTCTCCCTGTCGGATGAAACAAAAAACTGCTCTATTTTCAGACTGATAGAGTCTGATGTCTCTCTGTCGTCTTTTTCTTCTTTTCCCCCTCTCTCTGTCTTTTATCGTCTCCTGCGATGCCTCGCCTGCCGCCCACCCTCTTATCCGACGTTTGATTTTCGACTCGTTAAATAAGACTCAAATTAAAACAGACAATGAGGAAAGTTTCCCCCTCACAGCCACTTTCATTTGTTGTGATTGTTATTTGGAGTCACGAATGGCAGTGAGGCTCTCTCTGTGTGTGAAAGTGTGTCTATGTGTGTGTGTGTGTGTGTGTGTGTGTGTGTGTGTGTGTGTGTGTGTGTGTGTGTGTCTGTGTTTGTGTGTGTGCTCAGAGTGAGAATGGCAGCATGTGCCATCTTGTCTTTGAGGTCCCCTTCATTAGTTGTCAGACAGAATAGTCATACTCACTCCCGGCCAACTAAATTTTGTGTGTGTGTGTGTGTGTGTGTGTGTGTGTGTGTGTGTGTGTGTGTGTGTGTGTGTGTGTCTGTGTGCGTTATTGGCAAGGAGGGGTTTGGGGTCAAGTGTTGTTTCTGTTCTGCTGCAGAAAATGTTTTAAAGGGTGTCAATTCAACATAATCCCAGCTCTGATTTGTTATTTGTCCCTTTGGCCTGCAGCAACCAGAACCACAGAAATTACATATGTGCATGTGTGTGTTTGTGCTTGTGTGTGTGTGCGTGAGTGTGTGTGTAAAGAGCTCACCATGCATGGAGCTTACTGTATTTGTGTGGAGCTCACAATACTTTTGTGGAGTTCACTTTATGTGTGTTCATATGGAGCTTCCTCTGTATCTATGTATGAAGATCACTGTGTGTGTTGAGCTCGCTCTGTGTGTATGAGTGGGGGTAGCTTACCCTGTGTGTGAGTGTGTTGCGCTCACTATATGTGTGTGTGAAGGACACAGTGTGTGTTCAGAGCTCACTCTATGTGTGTATGGCTCACGCTGTGTGGGTGAAGTCAGAGCCATGTAAACATTCATACTCAAGAAAAAAAAAAAGTCACATTTTTCTCACACATGGACACACACATTCTTCATAACACTCTGAGTGCTTTGTAAACAAACCAGGCAGTGCAAAAGGCAAACAGCTTAAACACACTGAGACTGAACTCTCAATGCAACATGATGTGCTTTAATTGGAGAGAAAGTGACTCAAAGGGACTGTGAGAACTTTCTAAGGGTTCTTGAAAAAGTCTCACTTCTAAATATTTGCCTGGTCATAATACACAACTTAAAAAGTGTCATGTCACCACTGTTTGCATGCAAAGGAGTCGCTGCCCCACTTCAACTGGATAGTCGTCACCGTTCCTTTATTGCCATGGATGATTGACTATGTAATGCTGCACTCCAACTCTCTCCCAGTGAGTTTTTTTTAGCCCTTTCACGATTTCAAGTTTGCAACAGCACCTCAGCACTGCAATGATCGCGCCTTTGTATTGTCGTTTCCATCCTGCAACAGCGTAATATAGGTGTCCCAGAGTGCGATTTCACACTCAGTAACGTTGTTGCAGGTGCACCTCATACTGTGACACTCAGACATGCACAAACACATAAGTGTTCTGCTAACCCTGAGACATATAGTGTGTGCTTAAGCTGAGATGTTAAATATTGTATCTTTTAATAACAAGGGTTTTGTATTTTTGCGTGTCATTGCATCTGCCTTTCACAAAGCTTCATGAACTCTTAACTCTTAAAGAAAAGCCCTGAAATAGACCTGATGATTGGGATTGATGGCTTAATAAAACTGTGACATCTAAGGGGACTGATCCCACACCCTGTCAGAACCTTTATCCATCAAAAGAACCAAGTGTTTGCTTGTTGCTAGTGCTTCGTTGGTGCTAATCACACTGAGTCGGTGGATGCTTCTTAGTACCTAGAGCTGCGTCTCTAGGCTAGATATCGTTTGCCAGGGTAGCGTCATCAAAGGGACTTTAAATCTATCAGGTTAAAAAAAGTTCATTTTTAGTCCTAAATATAGTTACTTCCAAATACAGCCTGGTGTCACCCTATATTTTCACTTTCGGCTATCTTTGTTGGTGCCTATCAGTCAGGGAATGGTGAAATTCATCAGATTATAATGTTCGTATGGTTTAGGGTCTGGGACACACAAGTAAGATACATTAACAAGATTTGAACCTCCTGCTTTGAGCATGACAAGGAGATGGCAGCAGTGAGTAGATGGTTGATGGATGCCAGTTGGAAGATTTAACAGCAACAACACCTGGTACTTAAAAGATTCTTCAATTTAGTATTCACACTGAACAGGAGACAGTTTGATTGTTTCCCAGGAACACAACACTTCTAATTAACAGTATATGGTTTGAGAACGTTGTGACCCAGCTTTGTGAATCACAGATCTTAATCTGTTTCCTTAAGTATTGGGTAAATTCACCAGAAAAACCAAATGCTGTTTTGCACTTTGTACATTGAGGGAAAAGTTCAGGTCTTTCCCCACTGATGTCAGCACCGTGAAACTTTTTTTGGAGCTGTTTTAATGTTGGCTCTAGTATTTGGCTCCTTGTTGCTGCCTGTTCAATCTCACAGCTAAAGTTGGACCCTAGTAAAGATACTGAAGCTGGCCTGTCGGTTCAGCACTGATTGATCAAAGTTACATCACTTTGCTAAAATGTCAATAGTTGAAAGGCTGGGTTCACTCAAGGCCAGAGAAATACACATATCTGAAAAGACTTGCAAAAGGTAAAGAAGGAGAATAAAAGCTGCTCCTGCTCTGTAGGACTCTCCATTTCATTCATCACTTCTTCTCCCTGCTCCCACGCTGCTCTGCTGGGGTAAATAAATAAACACAGGGAGTGAGGATGTGTGAGGAAGAGCACAGTGATGGGAAGACTTTTGGAGGAGGTATTAGCTCAATCACTCACCAGCTCGTGGATCAGACGGCTAGTCCTATTTATCTCGCTCCTTGCTGGGCGCTGAGAGACGTTTTCTTCTTCTTTCCGGCTCTTGGTGCTTACATCTCCATCCTTCTCTTCTCCACCTCTCCACACTCGCTCTTCTTCTCTCTCCTGAGGATGGATGGAGGTGAGTGTGTAGCCAGGAACTCAGTGCATCCATCACTGCTGCATTGGCAGGGCTGACCGGTTCACAGTTCTGTGAGGGATGCCATCAGGAGGCTCCACACCGGATTCACACAGGAGGCCTGATCTCAGAGTGGACGGGACAAGGCAGCTGGTTGGCTGGACTTCTCAGAAAAGTTTCTGTCAGGATTCATCTGCGAAACAGCTGCTGGGGCCAACTTTAAAGAGTGTTTACTCTGAGTTTCGCTTTGTGTTCATCAAATAATGTTCAACACATTCCTCATCTAACTCATCCATATTAAAGCGACTGTGTGATGCCTTGCTTGGAAATTATTAAGTCTCTCTCTTTTTTTTTTTAAACTGGTGTCTCCTTCACCTCCCTTACAGTCCACAGTCCTTTTTCTTCGCAAAACTTCAAGTAAAGTTTACTTAAAACTAATAACTTTTTAGTTGAAAATCCCTGCTTCATCTTTCTTGGCTTAAATGAGAAACATTTCTTGTTCACATCACACTCAAACTGGCTTGATTTTCATAACTTAAACCACAGAAGCCCAACATTGCTTTCACAAAGTCCAGTGCAAAAAGCGGAAAGTATTACGTAACCTTTTAGTCAAATTTTTTTCTTGTCATTTTGTTTTTCAAGACATACTTGAGATAAAAATCATAATGTTGTTTACCTAATCTTGGTTTTCTTTAACTTTATTCCTTGTATGTGTTCTTCGGTTGCACGAGTCTCATAAGAAACTGCTGCACCAAGTTCAAAAGATAAACCATCGTCAGCTACGACTGTGTTACATGCCAAAGAGTGGTCCCTCTGAGTCTTAAAGAATCATTACAGTCTACAGATACTCTTTCCAAGATAAGTTAGACAGATTTAAGCACACGGCTGCAACACAGTAATGGAACTTGGACCGTGTAACTTGGCTCCTCATTACTGAAGCAGGCTGTCACTCACAACTTAAGTGCCAAGGGGATGAAAGATGGAGAGAGACAGTGATTGTCAGGAACAGAGTGACTCTAGCGAGCCAAGTTATTCATCAACTGAGATGGTGATGATGCTGATTATTAATGTTACAGAGTCATTAAACATCTATCACTGAAAAGAAATTTAGTGTCGAAGGGGGTAATGTGGAAAGACAGTAAGGCCAAAAGGATCCTCTTAGGAATGACAACAGTTAGAGGAAACTTGGTTGTCGTCCTCAAGTCCAGGTGTTTTTTAGAGACTGATAAGAGAGTGTGTGACTTTGTAACTGCACATTTGGAAAAAACTATTGTAGCAATTGGTTATCCAAAGTTGTTCTCACCTGATCCAATGAACGACAACTTCTGGTTCTGGAAGAGTTTCATCTGCATGTGTAATTCTGTTTTATTTTCTTCCAAAACGCTCCAGTGGTGAACTTTTTTCAGAGGGTTAACTCTTTCTGCTTTGTTGCTTTTACCCCTGTTTCATATGTGCTAGTAGGGTGTCTGACAAAAAATGTCATCTTGCTTTTTTTAACCATGAAATGTAACCCTCACTGTGAATATCTGGAAAGACTAAAACACTGTTTCCACAGCGAGCTGTAAGGTACTCACAGTGCTAACAGACATTAAAAACTCAGGTACAAAAACTGTTGGGCTTGTCATGGATACTTTGCTTTTGAATGTTACACAAAGCGATTCCAAAAAGATCATTTCGGAAAGCAGGAGGTGCCCTATAATCTGTCAGTTTTTATTCAGATCAATATTATTGGTGCTTATTAAATGTCTTAAAGAATACTAAGATGGTTGTACAGTTGTTTGGTTGTAATTCTATAATCAGGCCACATATTATCATGAAGACCTGCCTTTTCAGAGGTCATTGATTCTCATATTTTCCCTGTCTTGAAAGATCATTTGTGTCCCACAGCTGTATTACATGGTTCATTTCAGCTTGTTTGAAGGTGAACTGCACAGACTGAGGTCTTAAATACGCTAAATTTACATTCAGCATGCCGGCAGCATTTAGTCCATTAAGTGTAATTATGCAATCTGTGTGTGTAATGGTGGGTGATTTTGTGTGCATGTGCCAATTTTGAATTTATATATGTTTGTAAGGACAAAGCTACATGACTGGTATGTTTTGAAATGCACTACATGCATTCATTGAGGTTATTGTGTCATTCAGCTGTGACGGAACAAGTGAGACAGAAGATGAAGCTGAAAATAGTTTCGCATGTGGGTTCACAATTTACCCTCATTTTGAAAGAAATCCTTTCTGATTTCACCACTTTCTTACTTTTCGGTGTTCCTCAGTGTGCCACTACACACACACATGTGCGCGCACACACACACACATACACACACATGCGCACACATGAGCACACACACAGTAATGAAGGCAGTAATGCAGACCAGCTCTCTCTCAAATACAACACAATTACAACAGATTACACAGCAATGGCTTCCACATGGTTCACAGAAAGTTGGATTACCACCCTCGCAGTGTGTGTTAGTGTGTGTGTGATAGGTGGTTTCCTTTGGACAACCACCAACAGAGTACCCTGGTTTACAACATATATTGGATAAGACAAGATGTGGAGGGGAGCACTGGGTGAAAAGGTGAGAGGGTGAAGAAGGGCAGGGTAAGATGCTGTACAATAAGACTAAGTGCATGAAGTGGGTTTTCCAGTGGTAGAAATGAAGATACCTGTTTTAACAATCTAACAAACAGGTTTTAACACTGACTCTTGTGCTGTATGCTGGGAATATGATTTAGGATTTAGATTTCAGGACTGTGTGCCGTCGTAGAACAACATTCAGTACTTGCAGATTGTTTTAGTGTTGCTGACAGGTGAAAAGACCTTTGACTGACTGTGAGGAGAATGGACGAGGACTCATATAAACTGTTGTGACTCATGTATTTGTTTTGAAAGACACATGGAGATTGGATCTTACTTTTAAAACTACTTTCCTTTGTTTGAGACAACTTTGTATTTATTTACAGTTGCATAGCACTGTTGTTTGAAAGGTGACAAGTAAACTTTGTAAGTTTGTATCATAGTTTTGTGGCCGACTACATTCAGCACTACTCACAGCCCAGTATCTGCAACAGATAACTTTAGTGAATCCTGGTGATGTCCTGCCAGTGCTCATCGACCAAGCAGAAATAACGTAACCTGGCTCTTCGTTATATTATCACAGAAATAGTTTTCAGCAGAGTAAAACACAAATCTCATTCCTCACTGCTAAACCTCGTCAGTTGGCATGGCATTGTCATAAAGACTTCCACATGTTTTTTTATCAATCAGGCTCAGGAATTAGAATTTAGAAATAACCTATTTTCATGCTGATAATCTCATTTTAAATGGGGGATTATGATCAGGCATTATGAGACTTTTTCAATATCACTTACAAAGTCTTCACAGTCCCTTTAAAGACTGTGAGAAACATATATGCTGTGTCAGTTCTTATGACCCCTTAAAACTAAAGTTGGCTTCTTTTTCTTAGCAAAACTGCATTTCCCATAAGCACCATCACCCATTGTCATATAGATGTGGCTCACAGCACACGCGTTAGTAGTGGAATTCAAAATGAATTTTTTATATTGCTTTCTATAATTCAAGACAACTTTGTGCTATTATAAGAAAGAATTTTGTTCAGATTTTTCATTGTAACTTGGTTCCACCACCTTATAAAAGTTTTAATTGATCAATATTTTTACCTATTTCACCAGCAAATAAGTATAAGAGTATTTTTTCTTAATGCATATCATTTTTCAAAATTAACAGAAACTTTTTTTGATTGTTTTGTCATCAGCAGTGAAGAGGATTATGGTGCAGGAAGGAGGAGTTGAGAGCAAATTCAGGAGGGATACGAGGAGTTAGATGAGGTGAGGTGAGAGTAAATGTCTTCAGTGCACCTGGACAGGTGAATGATGAATTAACCTTTCAACCAACCACAGGAGTTCAGCCTCCATCAATCCATCAGCAGGGACAGCTAACCACCAATCACACCACGGGGAGGAGGAAAGACCCGCTTTCTTTCAGGCTGGCTCTTCACTGACAAACACATTTCTTCACTTACAGTCAGAAGTGAGCAAACCCCATGAAAAGACAGCATGTGTAAAACCTCAAACTTTCTCCTAAGATGAACTCATATGGTTTTACACTCCTTTTCTTTCTTGGTAACAAACAAACAGACATTTCTCAGATCATTTTTCTTGTGTTTCCCCCACCGCATTCCCAGGCTGTCCCGCTGCAGAGCCAATGTTTTCAATAGAGTTACATATCAGAGTTAACCCAAACCAGAACCAAACTCTGCAGCTGTGACCGCAGGAGTCAAACAATGTAAGACTCCAGGGACACCTACACATCCAGGAGGCATATGACCCCTCTGTGTAAGCCAATTTTGATTCTTTTCAGCCTCTCTGTCTCTCCTGTTGTCTCCTCTCTCTCAGTCTGTCTCTCTTTACCTCCTGCTCCTCTCTGCTGCTGATGTGTGGTAGACCTCAGACTATTGTGTTGCAAATGGGAAAGTTTTCCCAAATAGACCCTGGTCTGTTCTATTTATGGGGGCCGACAGGCCGCAGCCTGTTTTTTATAAAAAGGCTTCAGGTTTAACTTACATGAGAAGTGCATTTATATCTGTTTTTATACCAGGAGCAGCATTTATCCTGTTCCTCTATTTTGTTAACCAGAAACTGAAACTACCTAAAAATAACAGTGCTGTGTGCTGCAGTTTGTGCACTCAAAAGAACTGTTGTACAAAACTCAAGTTCATGCACTGAATTTTTTTTTCAGTTTCACAGTAGCTACTTTGAAATTACTATTGTATTTTTCATCGCTTGGATGAGTAACTCCAACATCTTATTTACTAACTTCTCTAAGAGCAACGAGACATATCTGATGAGGAGTCTTACCTGACAGAAAGCTCAAAAAGTCAGATAAGGTTTTACAATAATCTTAAGAGACAGCAAATTTATGAGAGAAAAATCAAATCAAAACATTGAAGACAAATATTTTCAAAAGCCAGCTATGTCTTTAGGTGAACTCTGACATAACATGGTCCATCCTATAGATGAGGCTTAATTGTCGAGATCTTCTTTAAAGGTAGGGTCTGCATGATTTTCCTCGAAAAATAAGATGTCAACTTTCACGGGAAAAATCCTGCTCAGTCGACATCTTTGAGCCTCTCTACTTGTGTGTCAGCGTCTGTGTCTGCCTCAACCCCTCTTCTGCCTTTTGTGTTGATGTTTTGGTTGTCTCAGGACGTTTCTGGATGGAGAGTAGGCATGGTGACCAGCGAACCATAGAGCCCCCATTGAGCATGCGTGTTGGTGATGGAGAGTAGGAGAAGCTGATCGACTATGAAAGTGGTCAAAACACATGGGGAAAGAATGATACAGTTTTTGCAAGATACCTCATTTACCTGCAGAAAGTAAGGTGTACGGCTCTTGAGACTCCCACAAAGAAACACAACTTTGCAGGTGCTTGCTGAGCTTGTGTGTGTGTTCACGTGGCTACGGCTGTGATTTACAGTTGGAGGCAGTGGGTGTGTACTGTCGCGGGCACTGAGCTTCAGAGGAGGAGCCCAGTTTGGATGTTGTATTGACAAACAGTAATGAAAATTTCTGCAGACCCTACCTTTAACATGATTGTTATCGTAGTTGCATGATCCTCATGATCCAATGTTATCTGAAAAAAAACAAAACAAAGAAAAGTTTATTTTATTCATTTATTAACGAGCCCACACATTCAAAAGGGGGCAGACTGAGATCCAGTGGTTTGAGAAACGCCTAAATTATCTGGAAACTGTCAGGGGCTTGTATAAGAGTTCAGTCACATGTCAGCAGAATCCGATCTGGAAAGATCTCATTTATGGAGCTTGACCATCTACTTAAAAGATTTTGATGGTGCTTGGATTGTAATACTAGTTTTAACTGAGTCTAAATAATAACCTCTCAGTCTACAGGGAACTCAGAGGTCAGCCATGGACTCTCTCTGGCTCCTCAGGTTTCTGTTGTCATATTTCTCGGAATTTGATGCAATGTTTGGAAACCGAGCTGCAGTCAGTCAGGGTGGATCGCAGTGTTAGCATGTGTGTGTGTGTGTGTGTGTGTGTGTGTGCCTTCACCATCCCTGCTCAGCCAGAAATGATTGTGTCATTACAGCATTCAGGGCGTCTGAGATCTCTCTCTTTCTCTATGACACCCACACAAACACACACTCGCACCTTCAGGGCTTATCCCCTCCCTCGTCCTGGTCTCTGTCAGTCATGCGCTGTGTTCCCACTCCTCACTCTTCTGATGTCATTTGGGAGTGTATTGATGGGTGGAGGGGGCTTAAGAGAAAGGCACATACACACACACACACACACACACACACTAACCACACACACACTTACACACAGAGGTCTGGTTGGGTGTTAATAGTGAGTTATGGGTTTTTAATGCCTAACACTGTGGCTGATCCAGAGAGGAAAGTCAGGCCAACTTGCAGTTAATCAAACCGTTTTACTGTGTTTGCACGTGTGTGTGTGTGTGTGTGTGTGTGTGTGCGGGTGTATATTTGTGAGCCTGTTCATCTGTGATGAAATGAAACTATTCACAGCAGGCGTCAGATACACATGCATGCAGCATCGAGCAAGCAAACAGCCATAAACACAAACAGAATGTGAAAAACAGAGAACAGAAACGAGGGGAGAATCAGAGATAAAGAGTTAGAGGTTGTGGGGGGGCTGCTGGAGGAAAAAAAGGTAAAGATAAATAGAGAGAGAAAGTGATGTGTAGAGAAAGGATAATGGCTTCCATATGAGAATGTCAAAGCGTTTTCCTGCCTGCTTTTGCTGTAATCATATCAGCAGTTCAGTTGGGCCGTTTCCAGCCTTCATAAATGTGAAGTATGCAGTGAGTCCAACTTCCTTTACATAAACACCCCCTGGAAAAACAACCTGAGTGGACTGTAGTGTGCAATTCTGTGTGTGTGTGAGAGAGACTGTTGGCATAGCATACACACAAATGTACATGGCATCGAAGACACGAGTGCTGACCTACAGTACAAACTCAGCATTTGTGCGTGTGTTTGTGTGTGTTAAGATCAGAAAGTGATGAGTGCAGTGAGTTAAAACCTCTTGTCAAGTATGAAAGGAATTTCACTCACCTTTGTACATCACTTGAATAAGAAGTTGAGCCACAGGGGGCACCAAAGTCAACACAAATGAAAAGCACCTCATATTTAACAAACACCATTCTTCTTCTTCTCTTGGGGGAGAGTCAGGAAGTGAGTAGCCTAGCTTAGCATAAAGATTGGAAGCAAGGGGGAAACAAGCCCATGTTTAAAATCAACCTCCAAACACTCAAAATGTTCAGAGAAGAACAAATTACATCTCATTTTTTGTTTGGATCTGTAAAAGTGGAGCTAGGAAAAGCCACAACGTGTGTCACATTTTGTAACTTTCATTTTTTTTGAAGACCTGTACATAAGCCAAACACATGGGGTTGAAATACTCTCTCAAGAATTTTCAAACTACTCTTTGTCATGTTTTTTTTTCTGCATGTCAATTACTTGGAGAAGTATCTGTTTTATTTTTGTAACAGATCAAAAACATATAGAGACGTGTTTAAGTTTGAGGTATAAGAATCTGATACTGCGCTTTAATTTACACATAGAATTGGTCTTAGTTGGTGTAAAACAATGAAAAAAACAGTAAAGTTATAAAAGTGAAAAAATTACACAATAACTGTTGCACATCAAAATATATTTTTAGACTAAATTCTGCTCAACAGCGATTTTGGTATTGAGGTTAAAGTCCACGGTAGCAGATGAACTATTGATAACTGTTCGATCCCTGGTGGTGTGTTTCTGCGTCTACTGCAGCAGGAGATCAAACCCCTCACAGAGCTTGGTGTTACATGCTGAAGCCAGAGGTTTTCTGCAAAAAACTCCCAGGAGTGGTGGAGCGGGTCAGGGGAGGCCGAGGACCTCCTGCCTGAGCTCTCAGCTGGCAGCGCGGAGCTTCACAGAGCTCTGAGGGGAGGTGTTGAGAAACTGCTAAAACATTGGGCATTTGTGTGCAAGTCTGTTTCAATATGTGTGTGCTTCCTCAGCTCAAATGTTCACAAATTAGCTAATATCAGGAGTTAAGTTACGCACACACACACACACACACACACACACACACACACACACACACACACACACACACACACACACACACACCCACACTCCTTGGTTCACTGGGCAGAGGTTTTATGCAGTTGGCTCAGGTTCAACAGCAACATTCAGCAGATAGAGAGCATTACGGGGGAGTGAGCTCTGCTCTGAGAGGTTAGAGTGATACATATTTCTCCTAAGTGTAGGTCTGTTTTGCTACTTTTTAATGTTGATTGAAATAACACAGTAGTGATTCAGTGTGGACTCAGGTCAAAATCCTACATCTGCTCTTCTAATCACTTGATACCGAGGGCGGTTGTGATTAAATTCTGCGAAGGAAAGAAAATGATGAGGTTTAAGTTTTCCTGCAGAAGGGAAAGTGATGTTTTTTAAATACTCATAAAAAGTTTTGGCCAGAGCAGGTTATCCAGTGAGCTGCTATAGAAGACAGGTCAAAGAAAGTGTTTAAAGGTGAGCTCTTGAAAACGATTTGCACCTTTTTTTGATAATTGTGGCAGTGAAAGATCAACAAGTGCAGGGTTGAGAATATGATAGCTGCTGCTTCACAAATGGGAGTATAACACCAAAATAGACCAAATGAAGTTGACACTTCTCTGGAAACTAACTGCTGTTACAAAAAATGTCCACATGACTTTTTTTTTTGCCAGCCAGATCCTGTGATAGCTTATAGGAGTGGGCTGCTCACACTTTATGATTTGTCCATAGAGAATTCCTACCCAGATCAAAACTAGAGCTGATAAACAGTATTTGATTGAAACTGACATCCAAAAGTTTATTCTGTGATTTGAGGTCCTGGTTATTGAGTTGCGAAGATGCCGTTACATGAAACGAAGAAAAAAAAAAAGTATGAATGGCTTAGTTTTATTTAGAAAGTTGGTGGAATGTGACCCAGTCAAAAAAGGAGTAGCAGTGTTGTAGTACTTGAGGCCAGTCTCATGACCACATTTTGAAGATCTTGGTCTTGTCTCAGACTGGCTGGACTCCAGATCTTCCATAAAGACTGGTCAGTCCAACTTAACTTAAAACATTTATCACTAGCTCACTGACTGTTCTACCTTAGAAATCTTGCCTGACCTTAAACACAGCTGCTGGGTGAGACCACAGTATTGTGTTGTGTGCATTCCTGATATGAAATGATGATATCACGCACATGCACACTCACTCACATTATTGCAGTGACATCATCAAGATGCAGACAAACCAGAAGTGTCTTTCTCTTTTGCATAGAGGATGAGGTCATCGTCAATCATCAGCACCAATCAGCACACGTTTCTGGGCATCATCTTGTTAATAATTTCGACTTCCTGGCTGTGAGCGATGAGGTCATTTGGCAGTAAGTGATGATGTAACAGTTTTGGATTTGAACTGATTGACTGAGAGAAAGCATTTTATTCTTTACAGATTATCTGGCAGGAGAGGGGGAACAGAAGATTAATGAAATGTACTGTCCAGCAGAGTAAGACCAAAACACCTGACCAAAACACAGCAGAAAGCAGATTTTTATGTATGTTTTCTGTTGGGAAATCATAACCTGACATGCCAGATAAACGTCATACACAGTGTTAGGAGAGGGCAAGACCTTTCCTAAAGATAAACTCAGACATTTGTTCTTGTCTTTTTTAGAGCAACAATACAAGACATAGTGGGCATGAGCTGCAGAGGAGTAACCTTTAAAGTGAGCTTTCCATGCAGCTGTTGTTTTTTGACTTTTGGAAACACACTAACAGCCTTGAAGAACATACAAGTAACATGAATGACTCAGTCACAGCTGTGAGAGGGTTGTCTTGTTGAAGATAATACTGCTCAGTTATACTTATTAAGACTTATAGGGGTGATTTTGCCAAGGAAATAATGTAAGTAATCATTGCAGCTAATCATTGGGCACATAATTGAATCCAGAAATCACAAAATCACATTTCTATCCTCTTTGTCTTATTTTCTATTTTGGAGCAGGGAAAATAACTTGAATGAAACAACTTTAATTGACTTTAAATATCTTTTTTAGCCCTGCTTTCTATTTGAGGATAATCTCTTTCAAAGTTTTGGAAAAATGTAAACGAAATGTTTTGCCTTTCTTTACACATCGCAGATGCATAGGGATATATTTTGCAGGTGCAATAATAGGTATAATGCAACTTAACTCACTTAAAGCCAGCTATCAGTGCCGTGTGAACATTTGCGACAGATATATTCTGCCACAAAGTACAAGGACTGTGTTGTCACATTTAGCCATCGGCCCAAAGGGAATGACACCATCACCTGTGAGGGAGGGGAAAAGGAGGAAGTGAGAATGTGTAACAGAAGAGGAGGCGGAGAACACAGGGAGGGAGGAGGAAGAGTGGGAAAAGAAGAAAAACAAGTAGGCAGATGTGAATATATTCATGGGAAATGGATTACTAGACGCAGGAGAGAAAGATAATTGTTTGGAGTATTCGTTCCAAGTCCCAGCTCAATTTCAAACCCTCTATTTAAGTGAGTGGGTACGAGGGTGTGTGAGAGTATGTGTTACGAGTGGTTCAGGAGTGGCAGCGAGGGGTGTCATCCTCCCTGCTTAGCTTTAGCGATCATTCACACACACACACACACACACACACACACACACAGAGTTAAATTCATTGTTCTTCAGCTCTTGATGGGTAAATGATACAGAAACATCACCTTTCCATCAAGAGAAGACTCCATTACCACACACCCTCATGCACATCATCATCATCATCATCATGTCACCCTCCTCTTCTTTTTCACTTTTTACGCATACCCTCAACTCCTCTCTGTCCCATACTAATCCTCAAATTTATCCTCTAGGCTTTTGTTGAGATGTTTCTTTTTTATTTCTGTCCCAAAATCTTAAAGTATTTCTTTATCTGAACATTTCAATTGACTCATTTTAGAAAACATCCTTAAATCATGTATAGAGGTCCATAGATGACGACTAAGCAGGAGTATTTCTGTAACAGTTGAAATTTTAGTTTTTAGAAAAATCCTGCAGACCCTACCTTTGATTCCAGCTGTTTTTTGCACTGCCCAAATTAGTATCCCCAGGCTCTTGTTTTTGTGTGAGTGCAAACAGAGGCAATTAAATACAGAATATTCTAGTATTCTCAGATAACAGTATGCCTGTATTGCATGTGAGGTGAACATGGTGTAACTGTTGCATCTCGATGATTTGTCTTGGAGCATCCTGGATGGATGTCTGAACAAGTTGATCATGTTCTTCTCAGTGGTTCTTATGCACCAAGCACGTTACGTTGCTCCTGTTTGTGTCAACTGCAGTTCACGGAGCCTCTTCGAGAATCCTGGCAGGACCTGTTGCTCTGCTGGATGAGATAGGAGCGCACACACAGGTAAATACACCTGTCCCATTCACAGAGGCCACAGTCCCATACCCCTCTCACTGCTCACCACTTTTCCTGTCTCACTTTACCTGATCTATCTGACCATGGTATAAGTGTCTAAAAAGAAAAAGAACAACACCTAAAACATTTAAGATCAATAAGCCAACTCTGATACTACTTCTAAATACAATAACTGCACTTGTGTGTAACAGATTACCTTATTTTAAGACTACGATAAAACAGATTCATCATCATTTGAAAGGCAAAGCTGGTCGGCTCTTTCCCTCTGAGCAGATCAAGACCTCAGACTTTTTTTTAACCCACAGTTAGAGGAAAATAAATAAAGGTTTAGATACGAGCTGAAGGAGGAACGGAGGAGGAGAAGAGGGGGGATTAGGAAGCGCGCGCGCGTGTGTGCGTGTGTGTGCGTGTGTGTGTGTGTGTGTGTGTGTGTGTGTGTGTGTGTTCCTCCTGATGGGGTTAAGTGCACCCAGAGTGTGATGTGGTGATGGAGGGAGGATGAGGGGGATAAGAGAAGAAGAGAGATGATAAAAAAAAAATCGAGAGAACAGATCCATTAGCTAATGGATGTCTTCAGTCCTGCCTCCTCACACTTGGTATTATCACACACACACACCCTTTCTCTTTTTCTCTATCACAAACACACACACAGAAATGGAGCCACAAAGTTGCTTTGTATTTTATGAACTCTGTACGTGGCTGCAGTGCTCAAACAAATCAAGAGCATTCCTTGGCTCATCTATCACCACCATAAATAAAAACAAAATCAACTCGTATCACTCTTTGAAATAGAAATCTGTTTACTATCAGAGCTCAAGTGTAGGGGTGTGTGTGTCAGTGTTTGTATGAATGTTTGTATGAGTGTGTGCATCATGAGACAGAAACTAATTGGTGTCAATAAGACATCTGTGGCTCCTCTTTGATTAAGCCTGCAGGCTAGGAACAGAAAAATAACACCTCACACACTCTTTTTCCCTTCTCCCACACACACACACACACACACACACACACACACACACACACACACACAACACGCAACACACACTGCCTGTGGTTGTGCCGATAGCTCACTCAAGGCAGGACCCATCTGTCTTATTACAGAAACGGGTCTCACTGGAGAATTGGTATTGTGTGTGCCGAGCATGTGCACACAAGCGCGCGCGCGCACACACACACACACACACACACATACACATACACAGAAACAGACACCACATGACCACATGGTTGGCAGGGCTGGTATCCTTGCTCAACATCAGCCCATCTAGAGACAGAGACAGTTTGAAGTGACAGAAGAGTGGAGGAAAAATTAAAGATTTACAGAATAAAACAATCGTAGCCGCTGAGTGAAGAAGAACATCCGACCATCTGATTTTTGTGACACTTTAAGGAACCGATTGACCCCTCAGACTAACTTATTTTTATGGAGAGGGGCTTAAAATTTGAACAATGTGGGAGGACTTTAGTGTGATGGGACACATTTCAAATAAATTATTTCACAATTCCACTTTTTCTCTATCCTACTTTATTCTGTCTATGCCTGAAATGTCAGCTTTTTATCATGAACAATGACATGAAGCTGGTTTCGACTCAAATTTTTGCTTAGAATGAATGGTAGAAGACTTTGCTTTGACTTATGAAAGTTTATAGTGTTTTATTCCTTATGAGTATATTGAGATTCAGATTTTGCTTATTAACAACTAACACTAACACTGAAATAACATCTAATGAGCCGCAATCACCAGAAGAGGTCCTGAAAAATGTCTAACTTCAAGATATGAACAAAGAAACCTGATAAGCAAATTTGTATAATCTTAACTTCAGATTTCTCTTTTTTTCACCCTTTATGCAATTCAGGAATAATTTTTGGTCTTTTTTGACATTTGCTCTGCTTTCAGGTGAGTGTGGCTGATGTAAGTATAATGAAACTTATTTCTTTTTCCTAAAAACGCAGCATAAGGCATGTTGCAGGAAATTACTGAAAAAAAACCAGACAAAATTAACTCACAGTACAGGTGCATATACATATGCATATCAAGAGTAGAGCATAAGTGAGCTGTAAAAGGGTGTTACAAACCACCTGTTTTGTCAATTGTCCGGAAAAAAATGTTTTTCCTGTTTTATTTTGAAAAGCCAATTTATTTTGTCCCTTTAAGTCTTGCTCACATGTCTCAGGATTGTTCATCAAACACCTGTGTTAATTTCACTGCTGCCAAAGTCAAAGTAAACCCCATACATTCACTTCTTTGATCTTCTGCTCTTTATCTATATACTCCTTATTGACCCTTGCATGTTTGTCACTTCCGAGCTACGTTCTTTTTTTTTTTTTTTTTTTTTTAATTAAATTTTACTGATTACTGTGTTAACCAGTCTATTTTTTCACATTGGGTTTCTGCAGTTCACACCAGCCTTGTGTCTACAACCACCTGGTTTAACAGTGCAGGTGATGAGCTTCGTTAAACTGCACCATCCACTCTGCAACTCATGCAGCTTCTTTACAGGTTAGTGTTGAACAAATATGCATGAAATTGTGTAGTATCATATAAGCTGTCAACCAATATCAGGGAAGTGTAAGTGCTGAGGTACAAAATGAAAGTAAAACTTGAGTGAAGCCTTGAGCACTGAGTACACATTTTAAAGCTGATTGTAATCTTTTTGAGAAGCTGCAGAGACAGACCAGAATATCCACCACTGAAAACTGCATCACTGCATATTAATCTGCCTGATCGCATCTTCACTTAAACTCTCTCTGTGCGACAGAGACAAGTAACGAAACTGAAAGCCAACACTTTTTCACAGAGAAGAAAGAACTTTAATTAAATATAGTGAGAGTCAAAAAGTTATTTTACACTTCAGAGTTTAAAACAATGATAATAATAATAATATAAAAACAACATTATCATCTTTACAGTAGTTTCCTGTGTACTCTCTGCCTGCTCACTGATTGGGCTGATAATGTGAAAATGAATGATGAACTCTCTGTTAGCCTAAACGCAGACAAGCCATGATGACCTTTCCTTCAAATCATACTTCATTTACCCTCCTTTCCTGTACACATATTTATATATGTAAAAAAAACATCCCTTTGCTTTAAAGCATCACATACACACAGACAGTTTTGCAGGCACTCTAATATTTAGACATAAACTGAAGAGTGGTCTCCAGACCTGGTTTTGAGATCAAATAAATAGGTGGCTCAATCTTTTGAAGGGTAAAAGGAGAAAGGAAACAAACAAAGATCAACAGCACAATCAAAACTAAACAGGAAAGAGGAAGGATCAGACTAAGGAGTTGAAGTGGCTGCAGGAACATGAGTAAAAAGACCCACTTTCATCCCTTTTAGCTTTTCTGTCTCCATCATATGGAAGACTGAAGCAAATAATCATAATGACGAATTTAAGAACATCACACCAACAAGATGCAGCAAAATTAAGGCAACTTAAAAAATGATGATACAAACATTGGCAACTTTCAAAACTTTTCCCCTGTTGCTTTTATCTTAAATGTTCAAAGTTGATGAAATTAGCTTTGGAAGCACAACTTTTTAATGAACAGGTAAGAAACAAAAACAAGTAGACAAGCGGTCTGCACACTCAAGTTTCAAGACACCAACATCGAGGCACAAAGTAGCTAAAATTAAAACAGAAGAATGAATTTCTATTTGCTTTTACAAAAAACTGACATAATTCAGGCAAGAAATCCCCTCAAACTCATTAGCGGTTCCTCGTCTAAGTCTGATGTGACAGCACACGATGGAGCTGTGGCAAGAATTTTACTTTACTCCCAGTTATTTTCTATTCCTAGAAATTGGCATTGTTCATATTATTGTACTTTGACCCATTTTTTTCCCCTGTGTGATAAGGAAAGACAAGTAGCATAGAAAGTATGGCATAAAACTGTTGAGGATATGAGAGAGGTTTAGGCCCACAGTAAAAAAAAATGATCAAGAATTAATCTATGAAAATGAAGTAAGGATGTTACCATAAAAAAATTGAAAAAGTGAAAAAGTCATAATGTTAAGAGAATGCAGTTGTAATCTCACAAAATTTAAGACATTGTTAAAAGAAAAAAGTTGTCATGTCCTTGTATAATGTATAATTATTTTGTGAAGTTAATTCATCAGCTGAGTATGAACAGCTTTTACAGAAGAGAGCAAAGGGTTGACTTTTTGAAATTAAAAATTCACAGACTTAATGTTATTACAGATAACAGAGGCTCAATGTTCCTCATTTTAAGTTTGGACAGCTTCAAAATACTAAACAGATGTTTCAAATGATGAAGTTCTCATGTGGTTCACAACTTTGTTTGTGGGATAAGAAACTTTAGTTTCTTAATATCACAACTTTATTTTCATAACAATAAAACTTTTATCGTTACATAACAACTTTTTTCTCTTAACATTACACCCTTTTTCTCAAAATCTCAAAAGTGTTTCTCATTTAACATGATGCTAATCCTCCAACATACAACTTAAACTAAGGATTTGGCAAAAACAATCACAACAAAATGAGTTAAGACTCAAGAACCACAAACAAACTGCAGAGCTGAGGGAGCAGCTGCTTCCTTCTTTCTCTTAAGACTGGCTATAGCTGTCCTGAACTACAAAGAGAAGACATTGAGATTCACAAAACAAGTGCAAAATGGGGAACGAATCTAGTGAATATTCAGACAGTTGCACAGTAGCGAAATAACTTAAGGGCTTTTTTTTCTCAGTGACTAATTACTAGTCATTTTTCGCAGCACTGTATTAAGACACACTGATGCATCCTTTTAGCGGCAGATAAACAGACCAGATAAGAACCATGTAAAAGAGTTGGTAAACAGAAAACACAATCTGATTGGCTGTCTGATCACAGTAAAATCAATAACACAGCAAACAAACAGAAACATACTCACACAAACAGAATTAAGGATTTATGTATTAAGACAAAAATGTGAAAACTCTCTAAGAGTAAAATGGCAGCAGTCTTTAAGACACTCTCTTAGACATTAGCTTGATTTTCTGTGGTAAAGCGGTGGAAGTGAATCCTGCGCTTATGTTTGGCCTTTTGTAGAGTTTTCACTGTTACTGAAAAAAACTAGTCATGGTTCAGATGCATTTCTGTTCTCTCTGTTCCTTCTTTTGGCCAAAATAGTTCTGTTCTATCTGTAAAAAAGTAAAGTTCAGTTGCATTTGAATTGTGAAAACCCAGGATTACTGGCGTGACAAACACCGCAGCAACAACATGTAGGTGTTTGAATCTCTCATTTGATCCATCAGGTGCCTCAGAAGGTGAAAGTTTGTGCTAAAAGTGTGATGGTGGTTTGAATTTGGCAGAAAGAAGTGGAAGAGCATGTGTCTGGTTTGGCTTGTCTGTGTCAGCTGTGTGGATCCTGCAGCCTCATCGTCATCATCATCATCATCATCATCATCATCATCATCATCATCATCATCATCAGCGCTGTTACTCATCATCTTCAGGTATTCTTCACATTTTGTTCCTTCATTTAAACCAAACTTCATAAATAGAAAACCTCTCAGGTGAGATACAGTCAGAAGATGTTTATCACACAGTAACTGTTGAACAAAAAAGAAAATCACTTAAAGGTGGATCTCCTCTAAAATAAATACACTTCCTGTGTCCGTGGAGACAAAATGTAGGCGTGGCAATTCTCCTATAAAAGCATCAAGGTGTACAAAGTCTAAACAACTTATTCACTTGCAAACAGTTTTTTTTTTGTTTTTAAAGTCTGTAGTCTCAAAGTTGTTTTCGCGTTAGAAAGGGCCTGAGTTGGGTTTGTTCCTTCAGATCAGGACGGCTGCTTCCATCCTCGACCGGAGTCTGATTCACACTGAAATCCTCCCTCTGTCAGGACAGATGTGAATGTGCTTGATTCATCTCAAACACACATGCACACACTTACGCGCCCACACACACATACACACACAGCCGTGCACTCACACCTTTACATGGGTGGGACGATCATTCCCGGGATTGCTGTTGGGTGGAAAAACAAAGGGAGGGAAAGAGAGAGAGGAGGGGAAACTTTTAAATGGAGCCAAATATGTTCATCGTCATAAAAGATTCTCTGTAAATACATCAAATCTGTTCCCATCTGTGCAGCTGTGTGACTGCAGCGACATTTAAGACATCAATAGAAAAATAAATCAGTGTGTTTGAGTGGGAAAACATCATCTCAGCTGGCACTCAGTGATGCTCATGCAGAGACACACAAACAAAAACACACGCACACACACACACACACTCACACCACACACATTCAGGCACACATTAAATTCTTGGGAACAGTTGGTGTATTTTTACTGTATGTTTGTGCGTGTGCCTGACAGATTGCATCATGGTGTGTGCTCTATTTAAACCCCAGGGATGGGTGTCGCCATTAAAGAGCCAGAGCACGGCCCAAAATTACACATACACACACACACACACACACACACACACACACATGCAGCAGACAGGAGAAACAATTTTTAAAGACAGTGATTATTTTATAAATAAAAGCAAAATATCAAAATTATACATAATGCACTATTTAGTGCAAGCCTCCTTGTCTTCTATTTTTTAGTCACAGGTACTCTCAAGTGCACACACACTCACACACACGCAGGCACCATAGGGCAGGTATACTGCCAGAATAAACTGTCAGGAGTGTCGAACAGCTGTCACTGCTGATCGCTCCCCGGTAAGCTGCCAGTGTGTGATCACTGCATGTGTGTGACAGAGGAAAGTGTGTGTGTGTAGAGCTGAAAGTGGGGTGTGTTTATTTCAGCTGTGCTTTGAAACTGAGCTTTTTAGTTCCCACACCCCCGCACATGCTCCCTGCACACACATGCTCATGCATGCACACACACACACACACACACACACACACACACACACACACACACACACACACACACACTCTCGCACACAGCTAAACAAAGCCAGCGATGTTGAGAAATAAATTCTCTGTGCCAAATGTCTTCTTTTCCTGGTCTTTATAAATATCTAACTTCCTGTCTTTTTTCCCAGCCAATAGGAAGAGAGAGAGGGGTTACCAGGCAACAGAAGGGATAGATCTTTGCTGCGTGATGAGACGCAGATGAAAAGTTCAGGAAGAAGAGGTGAAGATAGGACAAGGGAGATAGAGGGAAAATGAAAAAAAGGTTTGGCATGAGAGAGAAGTTAAATGAAACAGGAAAGGGTTAATAACGAGAAACATTCACCAGAATATTTACTTCTCAACAGATTTACAGGAAGAGATAGTTGAGTAACATACTTCAGGTGAAGGCCAGGCCTTGTAGAGAGCTGGCTGTTGAGTACTTGCTAGAGTCCACAAATGTTTGATCTGGTAGAGACAGTTAGGGACACAGGAAGGAGAGAGAGGGAGATGGTAAGAGAAATGGTAACAGAAGGGCCAAAGGTCAGGGAATTAAAGGAGGGAGGGTTATACAGTCGGTCTGGAGATTACAGAGGAGAGAAGAGGGGATGCAAAAAACCTGTTATCAGAAAACTGGAGCTCTGTAAAGACAAGAGCTTGCTTTAAAACTTCAATTGCAACAATTAATGCTTTTTAATGTAAAATGAGGAAGTCACATTGGGACTTTGTCTGCATCCTATTCTTGTCCACCGGATGCAATCGTATGTAAAGTGCATCTTTTGTACTTTTGTAGATAGAAAAAATGTAACAAAAGTGCTTTTTCTCCATCAAATTTCACAACAATCTCTAAAGGGAGTACACTTGTACCCAAAAGCAATGGGGATGAATACCAAATTAGGTACTTTTATAGGTATCGAATACATTAAGTCTGTAGCACTGAGTATCAATTAATGTAAAACCAAACGGTACTATGTTTCCATACCTAAACGCATCCTTGTGACTATGAGGGAGTGGAAGAGTAAGCTATTTCCATGCTGGTCAAAGGCATTAAGTGTGTAGAGCTGGGTTTTAATTTGTACATGATTTTAAAAAAAGCTGTGTAGTTGTACTTGAGCCATTAAGTAGTAGTTAATTTTAATGAAGGGTTTTCATTTGGAAGAAATTTGTGAAACAAATACGATGTCACAGTACAAGCAGATAAATGTTTTGATTAATCTGTTAAAGTTTAAATATTGAGAAATCAATGCTAAACTGGAAATATCTTAAGATTTTACAATCAAACAAATGAACATTTATAACCATCTAAAAACACACACAAAAGAACCAAAAATTAGTTCTGTTGAGCACTGATACTGATTCCTAGGTACCAGGCTTCAGTACGTGTCAGTTTAAACATGAAAGGTTACCATTTCCAGAGAGCAACATGCATGATAGCGCAACATTTCATAGACAACCATTCAATAGCTGTTGAAAAAGCATGAACATCATGAGCAGATAGTGGAAAAGTTTCAGAGTTCAGCATAACAACTAAAATGATTTTTTCTGGTTACAGCAAACATCTGTAGTGAATCTTTGAAGACTCAAAGGTTCTTGGGATATTTGACTGGACGAGTCAAGTGGTCCAACCCCAAAAAATCAAGTCTATGGGTACATTTCCTACTTCATCATGACAGAAGAACCATCAACACCAAGTGCAAACACACCAGAGAATTAAATGCACCAGAGGAGCATCTTCTGCCTGACTGTCGTCATGGTAAATTACCTTGGAGCCCGTTCCCGTTGGCGCTGGTACAAGAGGGTGGAGGGGAGGAGGAGGGTCTGACAACTGGAGCGAAGGCTGACTTTTGCTTAACGGCCGCAGACACCATGTTGGCTGGGGAGAAGGAGAAGACGCCGGAGGAGGAGGAGCAGTTGGAAGGGAGGGAGGTGGTGGAGGCCATTGTAGGGCTGGATGGGACGACTGTGGATGGGAATAAATCAGACACAGAGAGAGTTTAGTTCTAAATGACATGTTTCTCCACCATGTCACATTATAGGTTCCAACAGTAAAAAAAATGATACAAACAATATTTTTCTAAGAGGTAGATGTGAGGTTGGTCTTTCGGTTAGAGTTCAGAGAAGAAAGAATCCGAAACCTTTGGGTTAAAATTACTCAACCAGAATGAGAACAAGTCTGTAGTGCTCCACCTTAACAATACTTTAGAGGATGAATGGGAACAAATCTCTGCAGCAAGCTTCTGAAATTTTGATGAAAGGCTTTTCAGGAGAGCTGATGCACCTCCACCCATCCATCCATCCATCCATTTATTAAACCACCCATTTGTGCGCATACCCTTTAATCCATTTATCCACCTATCTATTTATTTGTATGGCTATACATCTCCCATTCATCCATCCATCCAACCATCAATCCATCCATCCAATACATATATCAATTGTACAGTTGTCCATTTATCCATAAATTCATCAATAAGGATTCCCACTCTTTCCTTAAAATTATTTTCTGGGACTTTTCCAAGACATTTTCAGATGCTACAGAGACAAGTCATCACGTCATCATGATAAATTTCCCTGTCATGGATTGTTTCTGTTTGTTACTCAGCCTTTTAATGTGAAGTTTATGAAATAATTTATCTATGACAAATTTATCGTACAACAATGCTAACATGCCCATAGATTTCAGCTTAGCACCTCATTAGCATGAAAGACTGGAGTTATAATGTTCAATTGGGCAATTCCCAAATCAACTTTCTCTTGATGTTGCCCAGAAGATAAGTAAACAACAGATATACACATGCAAAACTCTTACCCCGATCACTCACAAGGCAGGGGGAGGATAAATCATCCAAGATATTACGGGTTAACTTAACCGTTTCGAGGACATTTGACCTTTTTTCCAACACAAATCTCAGGCTAAATTAAAAGCTTTGCCTGTTGGTGACTTCAAATTTACCAAATACTGCCAAACCTCATCATTTATAAACATCATCACCAGTGATTGACTGACAAAAATTTCCACCTCTCTTCTCTGTTTTTTCTTTCTCTGTGTCTCTGTTCCTCCCTCACTTTCTGCTAAATGGAAAAAGGAAACAATTAACCAGCAGAGAGCAAAGAGGCGTGGCTGTCAGATGAAAGGCCGTAAAGGAAGGAGGGAGGATAAAATGGAGCAGTGAGTTAATGGTTGTTTTTGAGCACACAGAGACAGTGAGCCTCATGGGAAAACTTCCACTCTGCAGATCTCAGACCATTCTTTTCAATCTATAAACTTGTAAGTACAGTATTCATGTGTTTAGAATTTGTATGGATCAGTAAGACTGTGAATGAACCATTAGCTGTCCAAATGCATTATGAGAAGTTCAGTTTCACTCACTGGCATAAGGCGAGTTAGCTGCAGAGCCATTGAGGAAAGTGGGCGAGCCCCCCAGGTTGGTCATGCCGGAGTTGTTAGCGTAGCCATTCATGGTGCTGGTGACTGAGGTGTAACTGGTCTGCTGAGGCGTGGAGCTGGGCACATAACCATGAGGTGACACACTACTGCTGCTGCGCACGAAACCTGCGAGACATTAGGTAGAAAAAAGAGAGGGATCATGTCGTGATGAGACAGCTGGTCAAATATGAATGTGGGTTGGACTGAAAAATGAGGCGACACATTAACTGACAATGAAGTCTCACCCTGATTGGCTTGTGTGGGTTCAGACACATTGACAGACAGCTGCCCTGTGAAGGAATTGACCCCCATCATGCTGCTGTGTGTGGAGCCTGAGAGCTGGGTGTGTCCACGGGGAACGCTGTAGAGGGCTTCTGCAATGTCCGCCGCACGTTTCAGGATGATCTCCTGTAGGGAAAAAAAAAAGTTAGTAAATGTCAAACTTCATGCAGTGTATTTTTGTGGGTGTGTTTATGTTTCTTACTTGGTTATTATGTGGCAAACCATAGAGGGCTTCAACCAGGTCAGCTGCTCTTTTCAGGATCACCTCCTGAAAGAAAGAAAAGAAGAATTGTCTCCGTCAAACAGTGTACTTACATTATAACGCCTTTTCAAATTTATTTCTCTTGCACTGTAAAATGAGATTTTGCACAGTTGTTATTCCAGTTTATTATTTGATGTCAGTGTGACAAAAGATTACTGAAGTTGTTGTGATAACACTTCACTATAAGTAAGCATAGTCTCGACTACAAAATACAGTTCAACTTAAAAATCTATTTCCAAAGAAATCACAACTAGACAATCACTCTCCCAGCTGTTTAGTAGAGCTACAGCCTTCAAGTTATACCCAGAATACCTTTGCAGAATGCAGTGGATATGAGAATTTAAGATAAGTCATCTTAAAAGTGTGGATCAAATAAACAAAAACAAAAGGTAACATAATTAAAAGTTTCAATAGAGTTGAAAGTAAGTAGTTGAAATAAATGTAGTAGTAGTTGAAATAGATGAATGAAACAACTACCTGAAGAAGTTAAGTTAACAAGTCTACATCAACCACACTGTGACAAGACTTCTTATTTAATAAGGATAACTTCTGTTGGTGTTGAAACAACAAAATACGTTTTTTGATATGAAATATAATTTTTAAGCCTGCCTTTTACATCTTTTTTTTTTTAAACAATGAGTTCCATTTAATAGCATAGGTGACTGACACTCAGAAAAAGATCTAAACATTGATTAGTTAAACCAACATTTTCAGTACACCAATAGATAAAAAGTTGAATGCACAATTACACACAAAAGTTACAAAACCCATTCTTCCTTATACATGCCACACACACACACACACACACCCACGCACACACAAACACATGCCATCAACCAACATCTATTTCATCATCTTTTCATGATAAACAAATTGCTCCTCACTCCTTTCAAAGGCAGATTATCTGCTGTCAAGTCAAGTGCTTTTATGCATCTTCTTTATCTGCCTAAATGACATCTTCAAGTGACAGGTATTTAAAATGTACTTTAAAGTAATTCTAAAGTGCTCTGTAGGCTTTTCTGCTTTGCTTGTCAGTTAAAACCTGAGTGAGTCGAGTGGCAGAGAAGACATTCGCACACAGCAAGGCTTTAGCTGTGTAACTGCGTGTTGGTTTCATGATTATTTTTATGATTAAACATGTTTACCTTAGAGATGCATTATATGAAAAAATTAAATCTTACAGGGGGTGGTGTTATTAATTATTGTTGAATATGAAGCCAAGATGTCCTCCTCCTTCTGGTTCCATTTTCACCTTTCTGTCCACTCCTCCATTCTTCCCACTTCAACTCCACTCTGGGAATTCTCTCCACTATCTTCCCCACCCACTAAACCCTGGATAATTCTCTCTTTTTCTCGTTCTCTTTATTGTTTCTTCTCTCATCCTCACCCACACACCCACCCTCTTCCTATCTCACTCTCAGCTCCCACCCCGGGGTCTAAGGTGTCTTGTTTAACAGTTAATGTGTTGTCGTTTCCACAGCGTGAGGCCGCCCGGCGACACCGAGAAAATTACTCTGTGCTTCACAGTATTAACCTGCACTGTCTGTGACACATACACACACACATACACACACGCACACTTATGGTTGGCTTATAAGTGAGCGCCCCTGTGAGTTTGTGCCGGCAGGAACATATTGCCTCTCTCTATCACTGTTCACTGTATGTGTGTGTGAGTGTGTGGGTATGAGAGGTCACAGATCCAGTCAGCAGTTTTAGTGTGTCTGTCCATGGTGCTAAATTCAATCTTTTGCACATTATTATGGCCAGGCTGGCTCTCTGTTAACCTCTCATTATTGGACTGGAGAGCTGAGCAGCTTTCGCACACACACACAGACATGCACACATACAGAAACCTGATCCTGGATGTTCGAGCAGTTCCAGTAAAGCTTTGGCTGATAAACGGGAAGGAAAGATGATCCTCTGGTAACATCATCATTATCAGGTCTGCAGGCTTTTGCTCCCACATCAGTCACATCCTCTGCCTGATCCAAGCTATCTGAATACTTTCCCCGTTTACGTCTTTGCATATTTAGACTCACAGGGACTCATGTTGCCTAATTAATCTCTACCAGGTTGCATCTGTAAATAAGAAAGCTTTGTCCATCAGATACCTCCTACTCTGTACAAATCAATATTGCTTTCAGCTGATTTGTGTTGATACTGTTGTTCTTCAAAGTTGATTAAAAAGTCTGAAATAATCAGTATGTGGCTTTTTGAAAGGCAGTGACAATAGAAATCAGCTGTTTGTAGGTTAAAAATGTAAGCTTTCTAAATAATGTTTCAAATTCAAAGTTAGAATTATGCTTCAATACATGTTTTTATTTTCCTTATTCCACAATAACACTGTTAAAAATTTCACTGTTCATTAACTGATAAGTTGTGGTGTGCGATACCGCAAAATTTTGGATCAATCAGATCCCATTTTGTATCAGCAAGGCCATTATTGCCGACATCTTATCCAATATTGATACTTTCTACATGGAAAAGAAGTGTGTTAAAATGAATGGCAGATAACACACAACCACTGAGGCCAATGTTTGTGTTCATGAATGAAAGTAAATAACCAATGTTTCAACCAGAAATTAATCATACACTTTAATTGTTTTCTACTATTTTGTAAAATAGTTCATTTGAATGTCCATGGATATCAAAAATTATTATATTACACAATTAAAGGTGTCATTTTGATCAAATAGCTTGTGTAAACTGGTAGATTAACTATTACAGAAACATAAAAATATCTCAGAAATCAACAATTTCCTGATAATTTTAAGTATCAATTTCATCAAGCAAGTTCTGATCAAATACCTATGTTGGTATGGATGTATCAACATTTTAGATCCATCAGCCAAACATTACTGATAAGAAAAATTGTATGAGCTGGTGCTTAAGTCTTTATCGGAAACACACAAACTACAGTGATGAAACACAGGTACGCATGGAGAAATATATCCAAGATGAATCAGTGGTCATGGAAAGAAATGTGAGTTGTTGAATTTGTTGAGGAAGCAGAACGACATAGAGTGAATAGTGAATGGGTGGTTATACAGTCAGGATACCCTCATGTTAAGACAAGAACCCCCAATTTTGTGTCCATCATATTGGATTGTAATTCACATAACCACTCACTCAGTATGCATCTTCCCTTTCTTATTGATAACTTCACTCCTGAATGATAGCATCATTGGATAGACACTTGTTTCATTTGTAGTAATTTTCTCCCCAACGTTTCTGTCTATTATCTTGGTCATTAGACAGTAATTATTCTTTACGAGAGTTGACAGAAAGCAAATCTTTCTTTTCGTCTCAAATTGTTTCCATGTTCTCTGATTCTTTATTTATTTCACTACAGCCTGATGTCTGATTCACAAGCTTTGATCTCTTATGTTTGCTGTCATTTTTCCACACTGCTTTTATCTGCTTTAGATTATTTATGGAATATAGGACTGATATGTGCTCATTGCTCATTTTACTGTGAAGTCTTGTCAGTCTTTAGAAACATCGATATGAAAGCCCTCAGCGAGTTCATCAAACTCATCATCTTAACTTCCAGAAGGAGTGTAACCAATCTCTGTCTGCTTCAGGTGGATCTGCTGACAGACAGGCGATGAGTGAGAGGACAGAAAGATCTGCTGGCAGAGGGAAAGAATAACAGGAGGTGTCTTTGTGCTTTTACCGTCTGAGTTATGATCAGGCTTAATGTAATAACCATACATTAAACACACATACACACACAAGCACGTTGTATGCATTAGAACCTGGAAACGCTGAGCAGAGTATTTGAGGGCCTGAATATATATGTGTGTGTGTGTGTGTGTGTGTGTTTGCCATGACATACACATGACTTATTCCCCACTAATGCTGATACATTAGCCGTTTGATCCGCCTCTAATGTCCCATTAAGGATGCCGTACATGCTGGGTCACACCTAGTCGAGGGATGATGTCATACTTTACATATACACTGAGGAATTTGGGGTACATCTTACACTCTCCCTTACAAACACACACATGCACACACACGCACACACAAGTATTGATATTGCTACACACACATCCTCTGGGAAACGTCTCCTCCGACTAATATGATGTGAGATAGTGACAGGATGTGCGGTTTCAGATTTCATCTCCTCTACCAGCTGATGTAAACATCGACATGTGAATCTAAGTGAATGAGAGCGACACAAAAATATACATAGTGGTATTCTGAGAAGCGAGAGAGTGAATATTTCATGGTCTCATTTATGTGTTGGTGCATCTCCAGGATTACTCATGGAGGATGACATGACCTCAGTGTGGCGTGTGACATCATCAATTGAGTCGTTTACAGATGTCAGCAGAGTGAGTCACCAGAGGAAGTCATCAGTTTGAAAACAGGTAACAAAAAAGTGGTTGGATTTCAGATTTCAGCTTTGAGTCATTTATTTTAAGCTTTGAGATGTTTAAATGATAGAGGGAGAACAAAATCAATTTGAAGAAAAAATGTCTCACTGATGATCTAAATGACACAAGCTTGGCAGGTTTGCGGTAAGTTGTGCCTCCCCTAGGGGTCACCAGAGGGACATGGGCGACCCCCCCCCCCAAAAAAAAAAAAAATAAATAAATAAATAAATAAATAAATGTAAACTTTTGCTTAGCTAGCTCCAGTGATGCTTGAGAGGAAAATGAGTTTCTGTTGCTACACAGAGAGAGGAGACAGATCCTAAAGAGAGGAGCTGACGTATGAAAGTTAAGAACTTCTTACTTTTATCTGACAGATAAGCTGTTTGGGTGTGCTGTGAATATGTGTGTGGAAAAAAAATGGGATTTATTGACATAAAACAAATTTATAAATTCAATCAGACTGTTTCCTGTAAATTGATAAAATTAGTAAAGTTATTCTTTGTGACGCAAACCCTTCCGACACGTATACACACAGTGACATATACACGTGTATACCTACTTACGACTTTCCTAGAACCACTGTTTGACCGTTGACTTGCATACACACACACACACACACACACATATTTTGTTTTAGGGGAGTTACAAGTGACTTGTTAATATCTTAGCCGACAGGTCCAGTAATCCTCTCATACACTCCACTGCCCCGTCTGTCTGTCTGCACGTGTGTGTCTGTCTGTTTGTCTATCTGTCTGTCTCTTAATGTGTCTGAGTGTGTCTGCCATCTTTCTTTGGCTTGTAACAGACTCTTACAACTTTCATAAAAAGTGATGATCAATACTCACAAATTAAATGACAAATGTTATGTGGCGCCAACCATCACCCACTTACCCATCTCATTACACCCTCCAACACACACATACACACACATGAACACACACACACATGAACACACACACACACATGAACACACACACATGAACACACACACACACACACACACACACACACACACACACACACANTCTCTCTCTCTCTCTCTCTCTCTCTCTCTCTCTCTCTCTCTTTGACACACACACACACTGTGTGACTTCTGGGGGGCAGTAGTAATAAAGTCTCATGGTTCGATCGACCACATGGCTTCACCATGATGAATCACCAGGAAAGAACACACACACACACACACACACACACACACACACACACACACACACACACACACACACACACACACACAAACAGCCATGTAAGAGGACATAGCTCCCACATAGCATCAATAATATCATTAGTGCTGAAGATGTAAAGTCAGAGGAAAAGGGTTATTAGTGAACACCTGAGTCTCTAATCTAGGATTACATACTGTTCCTTCCTGGATTCTTTTCCCCTAACATTGAACTATTTAACTGTCTTTGTTTGGATCTGATGCAAGACTAATGTATCATGGGACTGTGGCAGCTTGCAGCAGCTTTGTGGATGTCATTGTATCTTAGTGCCTTGTGTGACATCATGCTACACATAAAAAGCATTAGCAAATAAACAGGATTGGAGAAGAAAAATGCTACATTTTTAATATTGAGGTGATTCAACAATTAAGGCTTGAATTTTTTTATTTTTTTGTTTTTGACCTTTGTAGTTCTAGTTATGACATATCAATTTGCTCTAAAGCAACAAAAACATGTTGATTGAATCTCTCAAGTTGTTTTTAAGATCTTGTGCCAAATGCCATCTCTTCTGTGTGATAATCTATGCTTATGTATATGTGTAATTCCATGCAGTGATTTTTGTTGACGAAACAGAGTAATGACAGTAGATTACATAAAACTGTTTTCTAGTTAAGAACCAGGAACTTCCCTTTCCTCTCTTCCAGCTTTCTTCATGGGAACAGAGAGCTCACAACGCAGCGCTGAGAAACATCACTCGGATTAAATGACCCATAGTGTTCATAAATGTAACAACATGAGCAGTGAAGTTTTGTGTTCTTTAACTCTGAGAGGAAAACCAGAAAGAGGAAAGAGGAAGCATGACATACTACGTGTTAAAAGGGTGTGTGTCATGCTTTGTTGTTCTCCCACAAAAATTCATCTCAGTGTGCTTTTGCGTGTGCATTTGTGTTTGTGTGTATTCATGCACAAGGTCAGAGTGAGTCACTGGTCTGAATCAGACTTTACCAGCAGGTTCAACGATCATCACTTACAGCACTCGTTCACAAAGAGAGGGTCAGGAAATGTAGCCCTCTCTCTCTCATGCTTTACTTTTGAAAACAAAAGTTTTTGCTATTTTAATGTCAGCATTTTAAGTTTAGAGTTTATTAGAGTTTAGGAGTTTAGTCACAGGACTTTCAGCCTGGGGATGATAGATGGTGTCAAACATAAAGGTTAACATGACTTTTCTCTCATCTTTTACTTTTTTTAGTGTTGAATTCAAAACAATAATCCTCTCAATTTATCCAACAGTTTCAGCCCCTAATCCTGTCTGAACCGTGTTTTTTTTTAATGAAAAACAACTTTCAGTCAGACAAATCATGCTGTACCGTTAGAAACTGTATTTCTGCAGTGGTACATTGCTCATGTTTGTCATCAAGGCTCTGACCTCATCAGTCCTCGCAGCTTTATTTCACATGCAGAAATCTGAGGAGGAATAAGATAAAATCTTAAACCCTCTACCCAGAGGCTGCAGATGGAAACTTGGGGTTGAGGGGAGAGGGAGGGACTGAAACCTGAATTTGATTTGTTTGTAAAGTGATTATGAGAATGATGCATGTCGAATGTGAAATCAGTGCAGCTTGAGTTGCCTGCCTGATCTAGCTCACAGGCATAACACCATAATTGCTACAGTCAAGAGAAATAATGCCTTTTGCTACAGTGTCAATGCAGATTCACTGATCATATAATTGCATAGTTATCTGCAGTCAGCCCTGTCCAAACAATTCTTCTGTACTTGGGGTGACAAGAATTCAATAATGATTTGATGGTTTGGTAAGATTCACAGCAGGTGCACCTGTTTTTAGTTGGCAATACACAACATGGTGTATTGTGGAGAGACAAACCGGAACCTCAGGACTTGCCTGTTATGTTGCATCAAAGCATTAATCCAAGATGAAGGAGCCCCACACAGGTACATGATATAAAGGAAACAAATGAGTATACTTTTGGACATGAGCTTGACATTTCTGTATTGTATAATTACACTTTGCATGATCTTTAAGAATAACTGTGGGTAAAATAACTTGATAATAGAGATTAAATGGTCTGATGACATCCACAATAGGTACACCAATTTGTATTTCTCTGACCCAACATTTTTTTTTCAGAATCATTTCACATAAACAACCAGAAGATGAAGGAGAAGAAGAAGAAAGTCGTCATGACTGACTATGAATCAACGCTTCACAAGCATTCGAGGTGTGTGATGCACTGAACACATTCCCATACTTTCTATTGGTAACACATGTGCAGTACTCAGTGTCAGCCTCACGCCCACAATGACATCACAACATAGCCGCATAATCGCATCATGACCAGCACCCATCCTTTAATGATGTCACAGCTAAAGACAGCCAATCCTGGAACAGCTCCAGTTCAGGAAGGGGACCCAATCAACCGCAGCTGTTTGAAAGGTCGCGACCCCGCCCACCCTGTGAGGTAAGTTCACTCAGGTCAGGCTCAAACCTACACAAACAGAGACAAGTACACTCACACACACTCTCACACACACACACACATGCACTTTGAGATGTCGCCCCGCGTGGAGAGATGACAGAGTGCGGTATCAAAGCCGAGCTCATCTTTTTGGTGTTAATTGTTTACATCTGCTGTGCTTTAAACGTTGTATTTGATCTCCAGCTGATAAACAAATAATCACATCTGACTCTCTGATCTGTAAAAGTTTCAAACTCTCACCCTGTAAGCAAGGTTAAGCAGCTCACACACACACAAAGAGTTCACCGAGAGGTGACAACAACCCACAGGAGATTTAAAAACGTTCTCTCACATAAAACAAACAAAACATAAACACAAAATTATTTTGTAGTTAGTGTTTTTGGATCAATGTGTGTGCATCGCTGTGTGCATGTTCTTTGATAGCAGAGCAACTCACCGTAGCTGAATGTTACTGAAAAGTTGTTGGTTTGATCTCTGTTAAGGCTATAGTTTCTTATTCAATTTGAAGTCTTTTTCTTCTTGAGAGAAAGGGCCCTGTTTGTTAAAGGTTCTGTTTCAAGTATCAGGGAATAAACAAACAAGAAGTGAAAGTAGATGAAGCCGTATTTTTACCTTTGGCAGCCTCTCAGGGTCCCCAGGGTGTCGAGGGATGACTTTCTGAAGCCTCTGGAAGCCATAGTCGATGGTTGGCTCGTTAAGTGCTGCAGGAAAGAGATTAAAAGGAAATGGTTAACTTAAAAGTGAAATAAGATTAATTTACAAAAGGAGGTTTTCTACATATCATGAAAAAAAGGAATATGGTCCTTTTGCAATCACTGGGTCTTACAAGGTGACCTAAGGATCCCCCCATGAATGCATATTTTCTGAAACAATCAATGATAATGCCATTGACATCTCAGAGCTCTCTTATTAACAGGACACTATAAGGAATTTTAAGTGAATGTGTGAGGATGACATTACAATTTGTGACATTTTGTTTACAAGCATCACCCCTCCTGTTGAGTTAAAAAAAAAACGAAGTCTTCTTTTTGGGAAAAATCTGGTTGTGAAATAATGAACCAGCTCAGCGTGATCTCTCAGAGCCGACAGAGGCCTGGAGGTTAGAGAGCGAGCAGAGTGACAGAGAGGTCTGTGGTTAAAAATCAGGCTGAGACTGTAACTTAGGTAGGCAGATTTCATGAAAAAAAGCTCTCAACAGGATTTCTATAAGGAAGTTGTTGTTACTCTGCTAGAGTTAAAATAGAGTGACACTTTCATGAAAATGTGGATGGTGCTTTGTCATGATATGTGCAAGACCACTACTACTAGCCCCCGAGTGCCGATGGCTACACCTGAGTGCCACTTGTCCTCCAGTGGTAGATTGTTTCCTGATGGCAGTTGCTGGCCCAAAAAAATGGCCAAAAGATGACCTCCATCAAACTGTGTTGCCTGCACAGCCCATGTCCCAACCCTATGATGCATATGTACTGTTTTCTAATGGGGTTACTTCGTGACATTTGCCCTGTAAATATCTGAACATTTTGTTAAAGTAGAAAAGATAATGTATATGCTCTTCTTGTCTCTCTTTTACATATACTTCCCCTACTTTCATGCTCTTTACAAACACGTTGAACATTTTCAAGGCTGGACAACTCCTTTTCTTTTATAGTTTCCATTTTTGTGAGGTGTGTAAGTTCAGGTGGGCAGGGTTACGACACACTTCACAAATGGGGTAAAGGAAAAATGATTTATTGGAGTCTTAACAAATTGTTTTGATAGTAAAGTCAAGTCCTATTTGGTTTTAGATACCTGTGGCTCAATGTTTTGTAACTCTGTAAATACACAGTGAGCTGGAAGTTGTAACACACATAATATTGTTGACGTTTTACTTGCTTAGCTCAAGAAACTCCAAGTTTTTTTCATGTTTTACTTAAACACAAACATTTCCAGAACATTTTTTTTGCACTAAAACAAAGATTTACTGGTTTGGTCCAAACATTTTGAACTATTTAAACTAAGAGGCTGATGTTCTTCAGTACAGATCATTGACAGCCGGTTTGTGACAGGTTTCAGACAGTTCAGAGATTCATGCACAGGTGCGGAGAAGGTTCTGCCTGATGGGGTTACTAATGCTGTGAAAAGCACCTGTGTGATAGTGACATTGCAGGTATGACAATTTTTCCACTAATGTTGCCATTTTTCTTTTTTTTTTAAATTTCTTCAGCCAATCATTGTATCAATTAAGTCAGCACAGCACATTTAAGGTGATTTATCGTATCGAAATGTGTGTAACCATACCCGTTACTGCATCTGAGCATGTGTGTGTGTGTTTATGTGTTTCAGTGTGGGATGTCCAAGTGCGCAGCTGGAGTGATATTTGGTACTTTCCACATCCAACACTGATAAATTACTTGCAGCTGAATGTCTTAGAATTTATTTTGTTTTCTAGTTTCTTCGAGCTTTGAGTGGAATCAAGTGTGTGTGTGTGTGTTTCACAAATGCTTTTGTCTAATTATGGCATCACACCCAAGTCTCTGGTTTCTGTTATGTCCTAAAACACTCAATTTGTTAGCAACAAAACTTCATAAATTATGAGCTGTAAAATACCAGATGTTGACTCCACACAGACCAAGACTTCTCAACTCTGAGAAAACTTGATTTAAAGGAAAGAGACTGTAAGAAATATCCTTAAATCAACATGTTTTACAAAGAGGAGGTAGGAAAGAGAGGATGGAGAAGAAAGATGAAAGTTGATCGAAAAGTGTTAATATGTAAGTGAGGGATTAGGAAGAGGAAAAAAGAACGTGTTTAACCATCCAAAATAAGAGGAAACAACAGTAACAGTTGAGAAAAATAAGTTAGGCGAAACAGCTGCCTAACAGTCGGTGGGATATCAACTGTCAAAATTAACTGCCAGTGTCAGATCCACACACTCTGCGCACCTCTGGGGACTTAAGACTTTTAACTGTACTGTTACCAATATAAAACACATGTGCACACGCAACAGGATGAGTGGTTTTAATTCTTAAGGGCTTAAATTGTCTCCAACTGAGTCTTTATTTATAAAACAATATGTCCCTTCAAACACAAAATGTTGTCAGAAAATTGATGTCTGTTTATGGGTTTTTGTAGGCTGTGTGTGTGTGTGTGTGTACTGTGACACCAAAAGGTCAAGTTTCTCCAATGATTTTCTGTGGTGGTTTCTTGTAGCAGAGGCACAGAAATAGAAGCAGTGCAGGAAAGCAGCCGATTGATTACACATCAGTTGTAAAAGCCAGAGGTTACACCAGCCAGAGTGCTCTCACCAAACTAAACCAGATACACTCTTCGCTTATGAGTTTCTAACTGTGCATGTAGATCAACATATTACAGAGATATAAATTCAGAGCCATCAGGATAAGAAAGCACAGAGCAGCACTGCACAGCAGGGAGTGGAGTCCCAGTAAAGCTTGGTTTATGCTTGACACGTCTGTCAGGTCCGCGCAGCTCTGTGCGGATAAATGATGTCATTTTAGCTGCCTCAACCCCTTGCATGGTCCCTTTCACACGGAAAATTTCTACATCCCGCACCTCAAAAAAATTGTAACTGCAGGACAGAGAAAGTGCAAAGATACAATGCCTCCGTTTTTGTCTTTTATGCAAGAGGTACATTAGCAGCACCTCCTCCACTGTCGCTGTTTTTCTTCTTTTAAGTTTGTTGTTGTCATAAACTTTTGACTCTGGCTGTGAACCATGGTGGATGTGTTGGTGGTCAACATCAATGCCAACGTAAAAGACGCATGGAAATATGTGAGGAGTGACAGTTACATTGTTAGAAAAGGTCCTATATGAAGGGAGTATAAATGAGCTTTTATGATACTTGGAGGAATCTCAAGTTTCCCCAGTTAGTCACAAATGTGAAAGAAAGATAACACACATGCGCACAGTAATACTAAGTTTGCTAAGAGCCAGATAGAAACATCCGTTCATGGATATTATCTTCCTCAGTTGAACATTTAACATGTTATTTTTCACGTTTTCATGAGCTCTATTACATTTCTGAAACAATAAACAGTAACTTTTTGGGAAGTGATTTGAAACATCTCTGGCTTGAATCTGTTTTTCTTACTCACTCCGCCGCTGTGATGCTAATGAAAGCATCTCTACATGACCCCCCCCCCCTGTCCTCCTCTACTCCTTCATCCTTCCCCCTCTTCTTTAACTACACCTTCTGCCACTTTCATCCTTCCATTCCTCCATCACTCCTCCTCCAGCCTCACTCTTCCTCTCAGACTCCAGAGCTGGCCGCAGATCAATACTCATAGAAGTTTCATGAGGACAGACCCTCCACTCCTGTTTCACAATAAAACGTGAAGAGAGGAGGCAGACAGAAGGAGGGAAGAGGGGGAAGCGGCAAAAAGAAAACGGTGGGGGGGGATATTTTTGGTGCTAAAGCTGTTTGCGTGGGATTTGTGCTCATTTATTATGCAGAAGTGTTTTTTTTTCCAAGTGTTTAAAGTAAGCACACGAGAAAGAAAAGGGGATGGGAGGAAAATAGGGTGAAAGTGGATGAAAAGGCTAAAGTAGAGGAGAAGAAGAGAGGAGAAGGAGAGGAGGAAGAGGAGAAGGTGTGGTGAAATCGATTCCCTGGCCAGCCAGCAGTTCAATACCACTGAATTATTGCTTCATTCTTCCCCTTATGAGATCTCTTTCTCCTGAACTCTTCTTCTCTGTGACTTTCTTTCCACGCATGTGTGTGTGTGTGTGTGTGTGTGTGTGTGTGTGTGTGTGTGTGTATCTGCATGTGTGTATCACAGTTTGCATGAACCACTCATGACCCAATCAATACTTTACAGCCAGGATTTTATAAGTCCTCCTTTCTGTCTCTCTTTTGATATGAATCTCTGGTTTTTGTCTTTTGTGATTTACTTTTCTGAGTTATTCTGTGTCAGAAAAATGTTTAAGAGATAAAATTGCAAAGTTGTGATGTTTTCTCAGCATTTTTTGAAGTTTCGTCCTCATAGATATGGATTTTTCCTCTGCAGCTGCTCTGACAATAAATCAGCTCTATATATGAATGTGTGTATTAGTGTGTGTGCATGTATTGATTCTTACTTTTACCATAGTGTGTGTTTATATGAGTGTGTGATGTCGACAATGTTTATTTTCCCCTCTAGGCTGATAAAGCATACAGCTCTTTGTGTATGTGCGTGTAGTAGACCATCTGTTAACCAGACTACCCACCATCTTCCCTCATATCTCTGATTTACAATTACTTTTAACTCTCTCTCTTGTTTGAAAGTGTGCGTGTGGTAAGTTGTGTAAGACATGACCCTCTGCGAGTGCTTTATGTGTGTTTGCATTGTGTGTTGTTGCATACTTCCATGTGTGTGTTTAATTGCTCGGTCCTCACACCCAGAGGCAACCACACAACTAAGGCACTGAAAAATCACATCAGCCAATCAGCTTCCACCGCCGCAACCTTTCACCCGTAGCTTCCAGAGAGACGTCGACCTTGAGGCGGGGTGGGGCGACCGCAGCTACAGATCGTGTTTCTTAGGTCACATGCTGAAACGATCAGCCAATCACGAGGTCACAAGAGGTCATCTCTGCCCAATAGGAGATGCAGTTACAGAGCAGATGGACCAATTACTGGCAGGCTTGCCTCAGGGTCATGGCAAAGATGTTTGGACCCTGACGGAGGCTAACAGGAGCTGAGTACAATTAGTGTGCAAAGGAACCACCGACCTGAGACATTTTAACACAAGGTTAAAAACAGATTAAAAGAAAGATTTTAAGTTGATTAAGGATATTTTGAGCAACAGAATTGCGTGGTTGTGCTGAAATGCAGCTGTTTCTTTCATTTTCAGTCTTTTTTTGAGTTGATAAGTCAGTATGGACTCTTACATCTTTTTCCTTGCACTCTGCAGCCTCAAAGCTCCTCAAGGGGGCGCTCATTTTTGTCTTAACTCCTCGCAGATTTTTTTTTCTTTTCTGGTCTTTCTTTTTTCTTATAACTTTGGAATGGCTTTGTTCAAATATGGCTTGATTACTTTTTCAACAAGAATTATCTTGGTATTTCACCTCCTCTTTTTTTTAATCCAACCTCCAGTTAGGGATTTGGAGGTTAAAAACAGACAGAAATGAGAGACAAAGTTGGTTGGAAGTTTTCTTAAGAAAATACAACTCACACTTGTACAAGAAAAGCTCAGACAGAGAAATGAGGCAGGACTTTGTCCACAGCAGAGCTAAACGATTGCAAATAAAATCTCATTGCAATTTTTTCCCCTACATTGCAATTGAGATTCATTGTGCAATTATTTTGGGGTTCACCACCTTATATGTTGTTAAACAAGCATTTTTTTTTATTTATATGCACTCAGTCCTATTTCTGCCACTCATAACTGCTTTTTACCTATTTAGTCAATTTTCATTCACAATTTTTTGCTGTTTTTTGACCATTTTTGCCACCTTGAACTTATACTTGTCACCACTTCTGGCTGTTTTGCCACTTTTCGCCACTGAAACACTTTGGCTCTTGCAGGGTTAGGTAAGACTGGTGTAGAACACAAAACTTTTTCTGCAAAAACTTTATCCTGGTACAATGACAAATTTTGGGTTAAAGCAATTGTCTGTTATTAGAATATTGCAGCTGGCAATGCAATTTGATCTAATTTGTTATTAATTGCCCACCCCTACTCCATAGAGGTGCCAAATTCACAAGCTGAAAGTTCTTCTTGGAGCTTCAAATACACAAAACAGATTTTTTTTTGTTTTTCCAGTGAGTTGCGAAGCTCATCAAATTTACATGACTCATGTATGAAGGCTGTGGTCTTTGAGATGGACAGCCTTTATTACCCATTGTCTGGTCTTTAAATAAAAGATAAACAAGTCTGAAACCATTCTAGGAACTATGTATATAAAAAGAAAATGTGTCGTTATCTGAGAAAAACATATAAAGAAGAAGCTTGAAATATGAAATCTTATCACTCTCTTTGACATGTTTAATGGAACAGGAAATATTAAAGCTTTTATGAGGGGCCCTAAAACATCTAAAACACATCTAATCCATTGTGAGTTTTTTCATCTGCATTGATCAGGTTTAAATCCTCATATTTATCTCTGGTTAATTGGGTCATTAAATGTCTGTAAGCCAAAGAATTTATTATTCTCCTCTGTCCCTCTCTCTTCATCGGAATGACGTCACCGTTATGGTGTGATGGAGCCACGTTGAGTGGATCAATACCAGACATCACATCACCTCCATCCATTTCTACATGTATGTGAGAACAGACACACATACATATTGTCCTTTATCTTTCTCTTTTTTTTCTTACTTTTTTCTTGTTCAGCAGGAAAACAGTCATTCACAGTCAACATCTCAGTCAGTAATCACTCAATCTTTTCCAACATGTTGTGCGTTTAATGTGTGTGTGTGTTGGTAAACTGGGTGTTCTGGATGATTTCACTAATAGTTTCAGTATGGAGGCCTATAAAAAGCAGACTGTTTAATTGTAGCTGCCTTAACGAGCCTGTGATTATGGCAGCATTGTAACGAGTGCGGCTCGTTAATGTTGACTAATCTACAGTCATTAGTTCAACACTGTCTGGCCTGAGAATGAACTGCAGCGCGCACACACACATACACACACACGCAAACACACACTCTCTCTCTCACACATACACACACACACCAGACATAGGCTGTTACATATACAAACACATCTGAAAAAAAACTGATCTCAAGGAAATGGAAGTACAAAATACGTACAGTGTGTGTGTGTGTGTGTGTGTGTGTGTGTGTGTGTTTGTGTTTGTGTGTACAGTTGTCCTACCTGTGTATATGAACCTTCCTGGTGTGCCTTTGCAGAACTGTTTGGACTTGTAAGACAGAGTGACCTCCACGACCCCAGGGATGTGCCTGGGTGGCGTCTGCACCCGTATGGCGTGCGGCGTAATCAACTACAAGAGGAAGGAAAGGAAACAAAACAATTTACAACAAAGCCTCTTCAATCACCGAAAATAACTTTGAGTTTGTCCACCATCAGACAAATTGGTTTTCCACTTAGTACAACTGGATTAAGTTATTTACACTCACTAAATGAGATTTTTTTTTTTAATTTTAGGAATCTTTAAGAAATTCAAGTTAGACTTCAAATCTCAGGATGGTTTCTCCATGTGTGCCTCATCTGACGGGAATTTTACTTTCGGAGGTTTTGACATGGAGAGAGAATCAACCCTCGGACAAGCTATCATCCTTTCGTACCCCTGGCAACCTTTCTGTGGCTCTTAGGGGTTTACGAATCACAGTATGACAACTACTGGGTTACAGCAACCAAACATCTCTGTAGCAAACAACTAATGAGATGCTTCTTTGAATTTTACCCTTCATCTGGTAAAGATCCTTATTGAATGAAATGAGCTGTCTTGCAAGAGCTTCACTGAAACATTGATTTGAGTTTGAGGGTTTGAGTTATGTTGTGTTTACACTTTTTTCATGTGACAAAAATGTGCCCTGCTACATTTGGATTTTTACTTATTTTTTGGGTGTTATATGTGGTTGTACATTGTTTTCTTTGTCTGAGGCAAGATAAATATTGTGCTCTCGTCAACCTGTCTTTAGCAGAACTTTCTTCTCATTTTGGCTGGGTTTATGGAGCCAGAGCTCTATGTGTGAAAGCTACACTCTTTAATACACTGGTCGTAGGACCGCTGACTGGTCCTGATGGGATTTAATGCAAATTTCCTCCCTTCTTTCTTCACGTTACCTGTCTCTCTACCTCAAGATGTCTAAAGGAAAATTAAGAAAAATAGCCCCCAAAACAATCTTCAAAAAAATATATATTCTCATAAGGCCTGTGCTGAATTTTTGTGATGCTGTCTTGAAAAAAAGGGTTTTCCCAGCATATGAAAATACCAGATAAAAGAAATATTTCTATGGAGCTATATGTGATTCTTTAGGATCACATTTTTATTGATGGATTTTAAAAATAGCTCAGACTATTTGGCTCAGGTTTTGGAATGATTCTGCAGGAAGGAGAAGCATTTGCAGACAAACAAAACTTGGCAAACACACAATCACTTTCCACCAAAAGATTCACTTAAAATGTGTTTATTCTCGCTTCAGAATCAATAATCAGACTGAGAGCAAATGAAACATTGTGCTGGCTAAAATCCATTAAAACGAACGCCTGAGAGCTGAGTCAGTCTGAACTAAACTCAACTGAGACTCTGTACACATGTTAGTCTGTGTAAGTGTGGCTCTCAGCACTGTAAACAAACCCCTCAGCTCTTAACACACACACACAAACACACACACTCCCATCCATGTATGCCAGGATGCACACACTCACACACACACAAACACACTTGGTGTTGTTTTTGGAAGAGAGCCATGGTCGCTCAACTCACACGGTGAGTGGAGTCAGAAGACAAATAAACATTCTGTAGAGGAGTTGCACAGGGGGAATGATAGAGAGCTGTGTGCGTTTGTGTGGGTGTGTTTGTGTGTGTTTGTGTGTGAATGTATATATGTGAGCATTAAACCGATAGCTATCAGAAATGTGCTGATTGGATCAGCAGAGAGACAGACAGGGAGGTGAGGAGGGTGGAGAGGAGAGGGCTGAGGCTCATTAGAAGCAAACCTTGTTTTACCAACATTTATGCACACACACACTCACAGACATACACAGCTAGGGAATTAACCGGACCAGGTGGAAAAGTGTGTTTTTATATTGAATTATTCCAAACGGTTGGAGGGCAGAAACACATGAACGAGGGGCTGACACAACATGCAGACAGGATGATGTTGTTGGCAGACTGACCTCGCTCCACACCAGCATGGTACCGAAGATCACCTGGAGACCATCGAAGAAGTTGTCTCCTATGATGATGACTGTAGCGCCCCCTGTGGTCCAGCCCTCACTGGGACTGATGGCTTTAATGCAGGGAGCTGCTCCTGGAGGAAAGAAAGGGGAGTTTCAGTGAGGTTTATCCAAAAGAGAGAAAGATGGTAACAGATGTTTTCCTCAGCGGTAGCAGTTTAAAGGATTGATTTGAGAGTTTTAAGAGATAAAATTAGTGAATGAAAAGTACATTGTAAAAAACTTTGGCTAGATTTTAGCTCATGTTAATTTAAGAAGCTATATCAGACAACATTATGTAATATACTGTTGCAAAATTTAATTTGTAATTGTACTGTGTTGTAAATGTAATTTTCAAACAATTCCATGGAACAAAACCAAATTTATGACAAAATAACTTATGAGATTGGGTCAAATTGACCTGAAGGCAACAAGAGGGCTAGAAGCTTTACCGCCCCTGTGTCTAAATTCATATTTCTTCACACTGCACTCTGAGATTTTTTTAAGGGGGCAGTCAGTACACATTTCAAACACTGAACTTCTTTATTTGTTTTCCTGTTTTCTTCTTGTTTTCTATTTAAAAACAATTATTTATTTCATTTTGTGGACTTTTTAACTGCTTGAACTGCTGACATGCAGGGAAAAGCATATAATCTGAATAATTGAACAGATTTTTCCTAAATTAAATTAAATCATAAATAAACATCACTTCAGATATCTCTATTTAAGTGGACCTTGAGATGCAGTTGAATCCTTTGAAATCTTTCCTAAGACCCTCACTTTTTCTTCCTGCTCTCAAACACAAATAAAAAACATGCTCTAAAAGCCAGGAAGATATATACGACACAGATGAGTCACTCATTAAGAGAAATTAATTCACTGCTGTGAAAATCCTTTAATAATTCTGTGAAGATGAGGAAGAAGTGTTGTTGTATCTTGTTCTATTAATTTTAGCCCAAAGCCGGACTGAAACAGGATCAGGGCGGCTCATTCTTCAAGTAATGACATGAAACAGATAAAAAAAACAGTCACACACACTCAGGGCTTAGTTTGTCTTAATACGGCAGACAGAATGGATACAGTCAGCTTTATGTCACTTCAGTATTGTGGGAGTGTCATGGGTGTATAAGCTTAAATCCAATCCTGTGTTATTGAAATAAAAGCTCATCCGTCAAAAAGGAAACTCTGTCTGTGTGTGTGTGTGCATTTGGTGTGTGATTATCAGCTTTCATCTGAATTACAGCAACATCCCATAGTCTGGGTGTGTTTGTAAAGAAGTATCATAATGATATTAGACTCAGAAACACACACAGCGAACCTCACACCATGCACTATGTCTGTGTGTGTGTGTGTGTGTGTGTGTGTGTGTGTTCGGTGTGTGTGTGTGTGTGTGTGTAGTGGGTTGGATTAGCCAGATGGAGGGGCAGGAATCACCTGATAGGATTAAACCATCAACCATCTGGTGGCCATGCTGCTTACACTCACACAGATTCACACACAGACAGTCAGAGACACACACACACACACACACACACTCACACACACACACACACACACACACACCCCTGTGTTACCATGTTCTAGGTATGACTGCGTCCCTTCCACAGGGTCGAGCCTGCGAGCCCGTCGGCCGTGTTTGGAGTTGTTGTGGACAAACATGTTGTCGGACACAGACAGGACGTGTCCCTCCACGCTCACTGTGGTTGATACAACCACCTGAAGGAAAGCAGAGGGAAAGTAAGATGACCGAACAGAGTTTGTTGAGTTAGGAGACAAAAAGAAGGAGGGAAGAGGGGCAAGAAAATAAGAAAGTGGAGGGAGACGGAGAAAAAAAAAGAAAAGAAGAAATAAGAAAATTAGGGGTCTAGAGATCATCACACGGTGGAGTTAGAGGCGTGAAAAGTTCTTTAAATGTAACCCGTTATCACTGCTATTACCATCATACTCCACACACACTAAGTCACTGTGACACACACTTTAAATGTGTGTGTGTGTAGTGTCTATCCTCCTCTGTTCAATAGTTCCTGATGGGTCCAGCCCTTAATTATCTCCCAAGGAAACAGAGCTGTCTTCACTGGTTCCACTACAATAGAGCTGCACAATTAGAGGCACAGATACTGTCTCACACACACACTAACACACACACACACACACACACACACACACACACACACACACACACACACACACACACACACACACACACACACATATATATATACTCACTGCTGGATGGCTCTTTCTCTGTCCTATGTCTTGAAAAACACACACACGCAAACACTCTAATAATACTCATACACACAGTATCATTTAAAGCAGAGTCACAACAAATATACAAATACAAGGATAGCAGCAGAAACATACACAAACACACATACACACAAACACACATATACACACACACGTGCCATGGTAATAAATCTATCAGTATCTCCTGGGCGTCCCCTATCTCCACTCAGACTCAAGTGGTGTCTTCCTGATTGTGTTGTAGCAGCCAAGATAAGGAAATAATAAAGACTGCACTGCTTTAAATCTTACTCACAACCTCTTACCTCGTCTTCCTCCTTTCATTTTTCTTTCTTCAAATTTGTTTCTCTCATTTTTTTCCTTTATCCATATGCAGTAGTTTCTTCCTCGACTTATGTTTTGTTTTCTCTTTTCCGTCTTTATTTCTTTCCCTTCTTTATAACGTTGCCCTCTTTGTCTCCCTGCATTGTGCGTATATTTATGTTCTGACGCATCAGGGTCAGGATCTCATGTTTCCTGTACAGGCGCTGATAGCTTATTTACTCACACAGAAACACGCACATGCACATTTCCGTGTTTCCTTCTTACAATAGCCGTACACTTCTGTGCATTTTTATGTGCTTTGTGCAGAGGAAACAGTGACATGGAGAGAGAGGGGGGCGCTCAAAGACATGAGGGGAATAAGGAGTAAAATGTGCTGGATTTTTACCTGGAACCTCCTCATGTCTCGAGGGTTGCCTGCGTTTTTTAAGCAGTTCTGGTTGCACTTGAGGAAAAACTTGAGGAAGAATCTGTGGAGACAGACAGGACAAGCAACGTTTGAGGTTAAACAGTCAGTCATAAGAGCAGAGTGGAGACTAACCCGCAGCTTTCTCTCAATGAATTCAAGCTCAGTCTCCAACATACAGAGGCCCAAATACACTCAGAGACAGATTAATATTTCATGCTGTTGGAAAGTGAATTTCCTCATGGAATTTCCTTGTGGATATGTGGGATACTATTTTTTTTAAGCTTTTAAATCCAGACCAACTGAGACTGCTTTGAAAGTCACATTAAGACGCTGGATGAACATACAAGAAGGAGAAAAAAAGAAGTGGTGAAAATATGTGACTGTGAGCCTGTTGAAGTTTGTGGAGCTCTTCAGTTTGACCTTCAGTTTTATCCTCTCGTGAATTCAAACTTCAGCAAACTTCTTAACTCTCTCTATTCTGCTGCCTGTCATTTCTCCAACCGGACCCTCAGCTGTAATAATCACCCCAGAAGGCAATTTATGTCAGGCATGCTATAAAACCCAGAATTTATCCAGGCTCAGATAACTTACATCACCCTAAAGGCAGATTCTTACATCTTCATCATGGGTTGTTTTGAACGCTAACACTGGTGTGAAAAAACAAAAGAAGGCGAACCATTTTGACATTGGGTGTTTGAAACTGGACCATATGTCATGAATCTATATTACAGAATAAATCAAACACACAGATGGCCGTCAACAGCTAACAAACACATCCAGGTTGTGTTTTGGTGTGAGCCAGCTGGCCAGCCTGGCAGAAGCAACAAAACAAACACAAACAGACACACAGACACACACTTACACACGCCCGTTTGTGATTTTGCTACATCTGTGTGTATGTGTATTAAACCATATTCTCTCTGCTATAAATCATATTCAAACAATATTGACGTAAGCAGACACAGATATGTCAAGATGTGCTTTAACACAGCAGTTCAAAAATCTGTATCTCCCCTCAGAAGAATCACACATTGCAATATGATTCTGATTAATACTGGTTGGCGCATTGATGTAAATATTGATATTTTGATACCAAAGTTGATATCAGTATTGAACAAAACCCTGATGTGATAATATTGATACTTAAGTTTTAGTTTCTCCTCTGTATGTGCTCCTCACACTCACTTTGATTATAGGCAGATTTGGTCATGTCCAACTTTAGTTCATGTTATTTTTCAGTGTAGTTGTCCAGCATAGTTGTAATCTTAGAAAATAGACCAGTGAGATTGTCGTTTATTTAGCCAGTTGAATGAATCTAAGTGAATTATTTTACTGAAACTGAAAATATGTGACTTCATAAAGATATAAATGTTATATATACAGTGATTAACAAATTTACTAGACCACCCAGTGTAATATTTATAACCAATGCTGCCCTAAATCATCATTATTTTGCTGATTCCCGTGATATATTTTTATGTTTCCATTATGGTTAATATACCAGGATGTGTAAGCTGTTTGATCAAAATGAGATCTTTTATGCTAAAATATGATAATTTCCTGCCATCCATAAATACTGAAATTTGCTGTTTTACAACAAAGCAGGAAAAATTAAAGCACCTGAAAGTTATCTGATTGAAAAATTAGTCTTTTACTTTCATTCATTAGCAGAAACATTAATTTTAGTAGTTGTGTATTATTCTCGAGTAATTAATTTCGACAAGCTGCTTTTCTATGTAAAAAGTATTAGTATCTGTATTGGTCTCAGCGACACTGGCCCTTTATGTGCATAGTATTGAACTGATGCCAAATTTGCAGTATCCCACAGCCAAACCGATTAACTTAAGTTTCATTAAAGTTGCCTATAGCCCTGGTATTGTTTCATTTCACTGTGTACACTCCCTGTTTTTATCCTAATCTTAAAACTCAGCTGAATACTTAAATATTTTAAACTTTTCATCAGTCTGCATCACCTCTGGTCCCCTGTGGCAGAGCTCGCTGCTCCTCTGTTCCAGAGATGACAGCCCCTGTACCAGACCACCAGAACAAAGCAGAGGTATGCGCCTGTGTATAAGTGTGTGTGTGTGTGTGTGTGTGTGTGTGTGTGTGTGTGTGTGCAAACATGTACCCTGCATGTGTGAGTGTGTGTGAGTGTGTGTGCGTGTGTGACGGTGCAGCGCAGCACATTGGCAGGTCTGAGTGTAAAACTGTGCGTTAACGAGCTCAGGCTTCGTTAGAACACCGGCGCTGGGATTCTGCATGCCTAATTATCCTGACCCTTCACCCCTGGGTGACAGCCTATCACAGTGGAGGACAGCCACGGTGACCCCAGCTGACCCCCCACTGTCTAGTCCTTCTCACAACACTAGCATAGCGTTAACACAAGCGCCTCAGCTGACCTGTGGCTGTGAAGCTCTGTGTGAAACTCACACACTGTGGCTCATCTGCCTGAAATATAAAAATATGAATACAACACACACTATTGGAAAAAGTGTGTAGGGTTTTTAAAATGCAAAAGTCTGGTGTGTAATCTTCCTTCAGTAAATTAATGAAATGATGTAAGTCACTGAAGAAGAAGATGTTTTGTAAGGACGCACTGCTTCAGACAGGACAAGATCAGCAAAATAATGTCATGTACACTTTTTCCCACTGGAGGCACAAAAATCTAAACAAACCATAAGTCCCATACAGCAGCAGCAGGGTGAAATGTACTTAAAGTAATAATTACATTGTAGTAAAATTTGAATCATCAAAAATAGATACACTCTCCCCTGGTTAATCTTAATCAGACAAAACAAGGCTTTTCCATGACATGGAAGATTGGTTTGCATCCTCAGAACAGGTTTCATTTAAAAACTGCTTCTTCCTGCGTCATGGTTCATGGAAACTTCTGGGTTGCAATTAAAAAAATCACAAGGCTTTTGTAACCTTCCTGCAGAGCGCAGATGATCAAATGATCTTAATCAAACTGTTGTTTTAATGTGAGCAGTGTCTGGTGCATTTAAATATACATTTACCAACAAGCAGGTTGCAAACGCTACAAAGAATACTGTAGTTCAGCAAAAATGTTAAATGATGATGATTTGGTGCGAAAAATCAAAATTATGTCACGAAGACATGAAATTTACATATTATTTCAGCTGGAACTACCCTTGTCTGTGTCATTTTCAATCAGAACTCAGCATGAAAGAGTAATAATGAAGAGAAATGGACACTTAATTATTAATAGTCATTCTCAACTCGACCCAAAAAAGAGAGGCTCTTCAGCCAAAATGCTGTCTGCAAACAATTGGGATCCAGGATGTTTCAAATGTAGAAGACTAGCAGCATCCCATTGTCATTATTTTTCACATTTCCAACTCTGAGTGAGTGTTTTCTCCTATTGATTGCCAGCAGAACAAACTCAACATTTTTATGCAGTATGTGTGTGTTCCTCTTCCCCCTTAACTTGACCTCATCTGGCCTAATCAACTCTGCTTCCAAAAGGCCGACACTAACGGGAACACACACACACTTGCACACACACACACACATACATTGTGTGAATTGATTGGCTGGTCCAGTCACTGGTCGTTAAGAGGCCTCCAATTAAAGCAGGCAATTATAAGAGTCTGAATGAGTGTGGGGGAGGGAGTATTCTTCCTCTCTCTCCTCTGTATCTCGCTCCCTCTCTGTGAGGCCGATCATGTTCAAGTGATAACAGCGCTGTTGACCTTTGCTACACTGTGAGTACCACGCTGGGAGAGCTGACCCTACACCAACCCTGTGTGCTGCAAACACACAGAAGCCACACCGACATATAACACACATACACACGGGTAGACTAGAGTATAACACTGTTTCACTGTCATTCCAAAATATAAGACTGTTACTTGAAGCCTTTTGTGGTAGAAATTTTCTCGTTAAGTGAACTAACAGTTTTATCTACACTGCTTCTCAGATTTCTCACAGTGATTTCTTTGTTTTCTGAGATCTCAAAAATAACAACTATAATGTACTACAGGAATCCAAACATGGACATTACTGTGCTCTCAGACACAGAGCAGTGTTGATGTTGGGTCATTTGGTAGTATTTAATCATTTTTAATTCCCCAATCATCCTTCGTTTAACTTAAAAACAGTCCTCCAATTTTTTGGCATTTAAACTGAGGATAGACCAATACAACGGCCAATGTATATCAGGCAGATTTTTGTGTTTTCACCTGTATCGGCATCTGCCTGTACATTGGTGGGTCCACTGATATATTTTTCTCCGGGATGATTTACAGGCCATCCTTTGGCAGTTCAATAGATGTTTCTTGTTTTAAAGGTAGGATCTGAAGGAATTTTTGTTACCGTCGATAAACACAACATCCAAACTGCCAAGTGCCAGCGACAGCGCAAACCCACTGCCTTCTATAGTAGCTCACACCCGAAGTTACATGAACACAATTACCAGCCCAGTGAGCATCTGCAGCATAGGGTTTCTACAGGCAAGAAACTAATGAGCTGTACACCTGACTTCCTGCAGGTAAATGAGGTATACTGCAAATATTGTATCATTCTTTCTCCGTTGCTATCAAAGCTGCTCTGGATAGCTTCTCCCGCTCTCTGACACCAACAACAGTGGTTGTTTAAAAATAATAATAATAATAATAATAATGTCAGAAAAGAAAAGTGCTTTTGATGACCTTAATTAGTTTATCATCTGCCATTATTGTTGACAAAGATAGTATCTAAAGACCTGCCTCTTCTTTATTTGATAGGTCAGTTAAAGGGAAGTAATACCCAAATTCGTCACAGTTTTAAAGGTTGAACAGAGAAATGTGAGACGCAAATAAAACAGCTGATGCTGAAGCAGATCCCTGCAAAAACTGAACTGTTCTCTTTATGTATAGAAAAAAAAACATCAACCAACAATAAACAGCCCAAGCATGTGGCAGGTGGCTGAACTACAGCTTTGACACAACATATGACCAGCATTTTAGAAAATATTAAAAATCCAACCAATGTTTAAACCACAAGCAAACATAACTTGTACATTCAGGCATAAAATCAAGCTGAAATAACAATATGTTGTCATTCACAGCTGAATGCTGGTTGTTGTTTAAGTTGTAGTTACTGTACTTCAAGATTAATTCAATCAACCACACAAGGACGCTAGTGCTGTTTGGCCTCCAATTCAAAGTAACATTGTAAAACCACGGTTAGATGCAGTTTTTTTAGCATGTTAGCCATGGTGTAGTAGTGAACAGCACAGTTACATCCATTATTCAGAGGCCGAGATGGCAATTATGGCTCAGAGCACAACTGACATTAATATTTAATATATAGGGCTAACACAGACCTGAGGAGAGAGAGGGATGGGGAGTGACAGAGAGAGGGGATGGAGAGGGCGTTGGGATGAAGATAGAGACAGAGGAAAGAGTGAGAAGGAGAAAACAAATAGAGGAGAGACTGAGGATAGAGGATTGTGGGAGTTTTGTTGCGACCACTCTCCTGTCATTTAAACAGTTACAATGCCAACGGAGCAAGGGTGACATCCGGGGGAATTCCAGCTTTGTGTGTGTGTGTGTGTGTACATGTGTGTGTGTGCGTGTGTGTGTGTGTGAAAAAGAGCGCGAGTGTCTAAGACTGAATGTCTGTGTCCGTTTTATTCCCCAAAGACTCACTGTTCTACTGAGCCGAGAATAACGATGCTGCCTGGAGGAGAGAAAAAACAAAATGCACACACAGTCACAAACACAGATACATTGAATCACACACAGCGTTCTGGTGAGTGGTTGCTGACAGGTGGAGAAATTGCAGTCAGTTAGTGCAGACAAACTGAACAACAGATCAGAGTTTTTTTGCTGCTCCTGCCTTCTCTGTCTCTCCTCTGTCTCCCTGCTTGCTTTAGATGTCTTATTTCACCTGCCTGCCAACCGTCTTGGCACTGTTTTCTGACAGAATGATGATTTTTCACATTATGTGTGAAACTACTTGCTTATGCCTGCGAGCCTATCACATCTGCCAGTTAGTGATCAGTAAATGGTTGCACACTTAACTTTATAACACTATGCTGCACAGAGAGGAGGATTTTCTCTAAATGTCAAAAAAACACAAACAAAAAAAGAATCTAGTGTAGAATCCAAACATGTCAGGGAGATATATGAAAACACAGTTCATGCCTACAGAGTCAAGAAAAAAGTAAATCATTACTCTTCACTCATTCATGCTTTTTCCTCTAATCCATCACTACCAACAGCTAATCTGGCTCATATGTGCAGTGTGATTGTTCCTCTCTGTCTGTTGATCAGTCAGAGATCAACTTCCTGTTTCCTGTTTACACTGAGTGTTGTTATGGTTAAATGTGATGACATCAGATTGCAGAGCTGGACCCTCAGTTATGCTCTCTGAAAAGTCATGCAGGAGGCAAACTAAGGATAGGAAACGCTATCACGCCCTGTTCTCAGCTGTTATCAGAATAACAGTGTGATAATCTATTGCTTCCTGTGTGTGTGTGTGTGTGTGGGGGGGGCATGCTTGTTATTTCTAAGCTTGTGCAGTGTCCACTTAAAGAGCACTTCTGCAGAGATTAATAATAAAGTTTGAGCTTTGATCGCGGTACAGTATTCACAAACTGCCCTAAATGTCTGAGTGAAATTACTGTAATAACGCATTCAGAATATACACATAGTCCTCCCAATCGTACTGAAAGAGCGAAATCTCAGCTTTCACAAACCAATGGAATTTTTCTGATTGTGCAAACTGATTAGGAGTCATAATCACTCAAAGTGAGCTGGCAAAAATGTGTCAGAGCCGACATATCCAAGGCTGAAGGGTTGAACTTGGATCAAAAAGTTGTGACTTTTACCGAGCCTAGCATAAACTGGAAACTGGAAACTTCTCTGCCAAACTAAACGCTGACAACATGTACAACTGCAGTTTTGATACTTCACATCATCCCTGTCAGGCAGAAACCTTGTATCTCAAAACCACTTTCTGAAAGTAAGAAAACAAAACAAGACAAAAAAACCTTTACAAGCCTTAGAAAATACTTCTGGTCCTTTACATTTTAGAAAATCCACTGACGTAAAAAAAAAAGAAGATTAATTGCATAAACGAATTGATGTAAAATATTGAGATTAGAAGTTTCTGCCTGTACTCATGTACTTATTATCTGTTTTCAATAGTAACATAAACACAGCCCATTTTCTTCGCATTTATTGTTCAGAAGTTTCAGTGGGTGATAAATTCAGTGTCAAGAAACAAACTTCTACGTTACCACAAGTGGAGACGTCAAACTGCTTCTTTTGATTATTCAAGAGAAAAAACCAAGGTTTAATTTTAAGCGTGAGCAAACTTAGAGATGCAGAAAATTGTCAAAATTGGGAAGCAGGAAAAAGAACATTTCATGATCTTGTGTAAATACAGTTTTTTATGATCAGTTTGTACGTTTAGATTGCTTGTGTGTTGAACATCACAGCAATAACGGTGTAATCCAAAGAGCTCACAGTGGTAATGCAACACAATACACAATTAGTTTGTCCAACAGAGTCTCCTGCCTATCTTTTGCATTCCTATCGTCTGTATTTGTGTATGTCTTCCGCAAGTTTGCAGATATAGCGAAACTTTCACAGGAAATCTTGAGGACAGTGTCCAGCGGTGTAGCCAACAGCTCAAACCAGACCAGACAACACTGCAAAGAAGAATACTTTGGGCAATGATGGAAATTCGAGGGAGAGTCTGTGCAAGTTAGTTAAACACCATAAACATATAAACAGATTGCAAAACGCAGAAAAACAATCGAGATTGCCAAGTTGGGCGGGAACTAAATGTCATGGCAATGAGATCAGTGCAGGACTTGTTTGTTTGAGCACCCTCTAGTGAATGCATTGTTTAAGGTTCATCCCCACAGTGTATGGCAGCGATGATTGTTTTTCCCGTAAATATCTAATTTTATATGTGAAGGAATCATAATGGAGCCTGAAATCCTGAGTATCTGTTGACTTCCAGCTTGAGATCCACCAGAACCTTAAGTATATGAAGTATCTTCTGAAAACATGTCATCATTTGCTAAGTATATGTGACTTGGAAGACATCCACATACAAACTCCGAGTGCCAAGGATGAGTGACAACACTGGAAGTGAGGGAAATGGAGAAGAAGAGTGGAAAGAAAAAGAAAACATATAGGAGAGAGTGTGAGTAAAAGGAGGGGGAGCGAGTGGTCGGGAGCGAAATGGAGTGCAAAAGAAAAAAGGAGGCAGGATAGCAAAAGGGAGGGAAGAGATGCACGGGAGAGGGAAAGTGAGTTATGCGAGGGAACAAGACTTAAGAGAATTGAGCCGAGCTGAGCAGAGCGGAGTTATTTTACATAATGATGGTTGATATGCACAGAGGTAATTGATAGCTGAGCTGCAGCCCCAAAAAACAGCCCGCTTGCTGTCAATCACGGCTCATCTCCCAGGAGATATGCTAATGATGCTGATGATGAGGCCTTAGCTTCATATTGCTATCATTACTATTAATGCTGTCATTGTTGTCATCTGTGCATATTTAAATGACAGAGCAGGCCAGGGCGGTGATAGCCAGCATGTATGATGTCTATGAGCGAGCCTATTCTATCTGCCAGAGCTGAGATTAAATGAGTACTAATAACCTGAACAGTCGACATGTTCAGCTCTGCTATGGCCCTGTACAGGTGTCTTTACATCATGGTTACATGTAGGGGTGACACTGATGCCATTAGTCCATGACAGGGCAGCACAGACACACACTGTTGTCATAATGGGTCACAATCAGCAACTAAAAATGGAGTAAATATCAACACGTGCATACAAAGGTCTTTTCTCATGAGAGCGCCCTATTAAGATGTGTACAGGACTAAAATTCAGAGAGAAACAGTTTTCAATGTATTAACTCAATGCTTTATAGCTGCATGACAGCAAAAGAGAAGCTGAAAACTTAGGTAGATGTGATGTGCACTCAACAAACTTTCCTCCTAAAAGCCAGTAGAAGGATGCAAAAAGTTCTGATTGCATGTAAGTCGATGACAAAATAAGCCCACCTCTCGTTTTATGCGTTGCTGTGCTAAAACTTTACTGACTAAGTCGACTAAGTCATGGTTTTAGTGACTAGCTTCACATCTGTTTTAATTCATCATGATCTTCATACAAGGCTGGTACACATTACAGGGTTCTTTAAACTCTTACAGATTTTGAAGCCACACACTCGAAGATAAGAAGACAGAACTCACAAGATCTCTCTCCTCTGATCTTATTGTGTGTGGTGTGCACTACAAAGCACACCACACACTAACCAATTAGTATCAGGTACTTTGGGCTCAATATTCCAAATCTTGCGTAGTAAAATGTGGCTTCTGTGTGAACAAAGTGGTAGACCAACAGGACAAAGTAATAATGGTTGTTTTTAGCCTCTTGCTTTCTGAAAAAAAAATGCACAAAAAAGAGAAAAGGATTATGAAGAAGTCATGGAGATGGCAGGAATGCGAGTTGTATTTATTACAGCACGAGTTGGAAGTGAGTAAAAATTGGTACTTGTGTTTTTTGTTTCTTTTTACTTCCTCTTCCATCAGTCAGCTGAGTCAGCTTGCGTCTTGATTGTCTTTTTGTTTTGGTACATGTGACAATACACACTGTGCGTACTCTACTCCTTTTTGAGCACATAACAGGATTTCTAGTTGCAAATATGAAACATGTTCATTATCCAAAACCTCTCCTTCTGAGGCCTCCTGAGCAGATCCAACTGGAAAAAATTCCCTCTTGTTATACCCCACACCACAGGAAAATCAGAAATGATGTTGTTTGCAAACATCAGACAATCGGGCTTTTGCTGGCTTTGATCCTAAGAACGAAATGGGGACAAAAATCAATTTTATTATCCTGTAGTGTGTCCCTGCCTTTAGTCGACAATTGGTCTAATCTAAATAATAGTACAAAATACAACAGTTCACAATTAAAAGTTTGAAAAAGATTTGAACAAAAATATTTTCTGCTATTAATAAATACATACTGTGTTTTATTAGCCAAGTATAGGGCTCCTGTGAGAAGACCTTCTTTGGTTATGAAACAGACAAAGTGGTGCTACTTTATGGTTATGCAAGAGGGCTCCTCTAAGGGTTTGCAACATGCTTCGTCAATTCATTTAACTTTCTTTTCATAAAAACCTCTCAAACCACCATGCATACAAGACAATTTAGATGATCAAAGTCTGATCCTGGGCTTTGAAATTCTGCATTAAAATGAAGATATCTAATGATAGATATTCATATTTCAGTTACTTTGTATGCATGGGTATGTAGATACAGGTATGGATGAACTAAGCTGCTGTACTTATAACTATCTTTGCTAACTTCTTTTATGAAAGATTTATTCCATCTACAATCAAAAGCAGCGTGACTGAAATCTGGACACTCACTGATGTTTGTAACCCAAAGATGTATTGTCACAGAAAATAAAGTCCCTTATGTTGGGAACTTAAATGAAAACTTGCAGGAGAACAGGAGTCTAATTGGCGAGATGGGATTGAAATGTGATTACCTTCAACGAAAACATTATCAGTGTCTCACTCACTGGAGGGGGGTAAACAGGAGGAGGGGTGAGGAGGGCAAAGAAGAGGGGCGAGACAGACTTCAAGGGAGGGAGGAGGTTACTGTGGTGTGTATTTTAAAGGCTGAAGGCAAACTGTTGAATTATAGATGAGAGAGATTGATTTTAGAGGAGGAAGAGGAGGAAGGGAGGAGGGGGAGGGAAAAAAAGGAGAGAGGAGGTGGAAGGAGGGACAGGGAGAGAGAGGAAGAGGTGGGGTGAGAGTGAAGGGTGAGCTGCGAAAGGATCGCTAGCTACACATACACATTTTCACACACTTTCACACACACAAACACAAGCACACACACACACAGCTTACCACAGATCGATCCAAAGCTCAGACTCTCTGCTTCTTACTTTTCTTTTTTGCTCTTTTCCTCTCACACACAGTTTACCACCACTGCGAACCCACTCACACATTCACACGCACCTTTGGCCTGACTATCCTCAAAATGGACGCACACTCAAGTAGTGTTTGTGATTACACAGTAATGAGGAAGGTAGGCAGCGACCTGCAGTGGCTGATAAACTGGACTGATGGGGCTGTGTGTGTGTGTGTGTGTGTGTGTGTGTCCTTTGTCACTGGTCCATTGGTCTTACTAATAATTCATGGAAGGGATGGAGGGGGAGAAAAGAAAGAGAAGGAAGGGAGTGATGAAGGAAGTGATATTGACAGAAACCTCTTCCTCTTCTCTCCTCCTGTCTCCTCCTTTCTCCATCACTCACTCACTCAGAAACACACACACATACAAACACACAACCTTACCACCATCTCCTTGTCTCACACACACAGACTGTTTTGGTATCTTTTCAGCTGGAGTAATGTGTTTTTATGTCCCAAGTCAAGTACTTTAAAGGGACTGTGAGGACTTTCTAAGAGATCTTGAAAAAGTGTCATATCTAGATATTCTTGATCACAACCCCCAATTTAAACTGAGGTTATCAGTACTAAGATAGGTTATTTCTTGATGCTAATTCATAGCTTCCCAGTTGGGACTGAACGGGTCGGGCTGCACCTAGCACACTGAAATCTCTATGAAAACACCACGCCAGCAGTGAGAAGAGAGAACTGTGCTTTACTCAGATGAAAATTATGTATTGGATTTATTTAGTAGTTAAGAAACTGGACTGTCTGACAGGAAAGGGACAGAAGAGCAGAAGAAAATGAAACTGGAGAGAGATGTCGCACGGGCTAAAGGCTAAAACATGGGCTAAGCTGTGAAAACGTTGATTCCAACCCACTTGTAATGCAGTGGTCCGTTCAAACCAAAGATAAAGAGTGACACTACGCTTGCTCTGCTTGGTAGATGAGCACTGGTAGGACGTAACCAAGATTCACTAATGTTACAGGGTACTGATACATCTTGTCCATGAGTAGCGCTAGATGGAGCCGGTTACTGAACTATGGTAAAAACTGACAAAGTTTACTTGTCCTGACATTTCAAACAACAGTGCTACCTAATTGTTGATAAACACATTGCCTTGTTGCATTGTATCAGGTAAAAAGCTGTCTTGAACAAAGAAAAAATGTGCTAAAAATGATCCCAGCAATTTTCACTTTCACTTTCAAAACAAGTACTTCGTGACATTTTGGGCAAGTCCTCTGGCCAAAGGGAATCACCATAATCCATTTCATACATGTTGTCTTCACAGTCACTTTCAGCCCACAGGTGGCCACTTGGGTAAAGCACCTATTACTATTTACTAATTCCATTCACACACTTTCGCATACTGCTGGCTATGCCACCAGGAGCATCATGGCATTTGGTGTCTTGCTTGAGGACACTTCAACATGTGGACTGCTGGAGCTGGCATCAATTTGCCAACCTACTGATTGAGAGAGAACCATAACAAACCTGGAGTCGTTTTGTTATCATTTACTGCCATTAATTCTCACAGCTTATTTCTCTTCGCTCTGTTTCACTTGAGAGGTTCTTTAAGCTCCTACATCAAAAGGTTTGCTCTTGGACAGTAAGAACCCTAAAGGTTAATTTTCAGCCTTAAAGGGCAACTGAGGAGCAGATAAGAGAGAGGAAAGGGGAAAAAAACGTGTAAGAGACAGAGGAGAAGGTGGGGGGAGCACAGGGCAGGTTGGAGGACTGAACTCCTGCTACGTTTGTCAAACAAATTAAACGCTGTCAAGGTTCCTCACCTGTGCTCATGCACACATACACACACATATACACACACACATTAACTGCCCGCCGTGTGGCACGCATATGGCTCACCCGGCCCAAATAAGGAAATATACATATATTACCATAACTAATGTAGGAACCACTCCATTTAATATGCTAATTCACTGAAATATTACTGAGCGCCGTCTGTTGTAAATGAATAAATTTGAATTGCAATTAGAATAATCCTTTATAATTAATGAAAACTGTCAATTTTGGTTCAGAAGTAATTTGATTAACGGGTTGATGGGGCACCAATTAAGTGGAGGATGAGGAGGAGGAGAGAGGAGGATGAAGAGAAGAAAGATGACAAGCCCTTCAGATAATCTGCTCCTTTTCATGGGTAATGAGAGATTAAGCTGGAGTGATGTAATGTTCCTTTAAAGACTTCTCTTACCTTTGTGGAAATCACAGCAGCAGCAGCATGAGAACAGCACATGTGAAAATAAAAGAGATAAGGAGGAGAGATGATTAGAAAGAGGATATAACTCTCGGAAACCACAGCATAACCAAATATTCATGTTCAATTAACAATGCAGACTTCACACAGACAATATATTCTTTCACACTGGCAGTGTCTTTGCTGTGTTTCTCTAGCATCAGGCCCAGTAATGGTGTCATTGGGTTTTTTAAATCACAAGCACCTCCTACCACTAATTAAGCACATCCATGTTGCTGTTATTAGCTAATTACAAGGCCGGACACATGCCCAGCTAATTAAAGCTATTAAATTTGTGTGTATATGTGTGTGTTTGTGTGTGTGTGTGCATGTGGGAGATGGTGCATATTAAGGCACATGAGGAGTTAATGTTTTAATGACAGTTCTGCATTGCAACAGTAACCCCCACAACACAGCGAGTACAAAAACACCAGTGCTCCCTCTTTTCCCAAATCAATAGCCAAGGTCATTACACGTGCAGCTGAATCATATGTTTCACTAAAGTTGCTGCGTGTTAATAATATTTCAACAGAGTTGCAGGAAAAAGCTTCTAATTTAGCTCGTTTAGTCAACAGCATCATCCATCATGGTGGGAACACAAAAGACCCCCCTGACTCACGAATGTTTTTCCCCCTCTTTGCTTTTACTCCTCATCGTAGCTTTCTCCTCCCCTCCTTTACTCCTTTTATTCATTCTCTCACCCCTCCTCTCCTCACCTAAGCCTGCTCTCCTTCTCTGTTATGCTGCTCTTCTCCTGTGCTCTCAAACACATATTATATTTCTTCCCTTTCCTCTCATTAGAGGAGCTTTTCTTCATTTGAGAGCTCTAGTCCTTTCTTTATACGTCTGAATATTCATGGCCTTGTTTTGTTTTGAATATTCACGAACCAATTAATATGCCCCTTATGAATAATTGATGCTTATTATTTTCTACCTTTTAAATTTTTAATAATTAAAATCTATAAATCTGAAAACAAAGCATCCCTTTTTTCCAACACTTTTTCATCAAGTGTACCTGGCAGTGTGTGTGTGGGTGTGTGTGCCACGCTGACAGACTATTTAACACAACAGCTCAGGAACTCTTGCTTTCATCTGCCAATAGTCTATCCTCCTGCCACCCAACCAAGGTGTGTATGTGTTTGTGCGCAAATGTGTGTGTGTTCGTGCATGTGTGTGTGTGTGTGTGTGATGATGCTCATGAATAAATGAACTTGTTAAAGAGAGATGAAGGGGAAGAAGGAGACAGGTTCTGCTGTCCTGTTCAAAACTACCTGATGTGGCACGCCGCTTAGCATGCAGGGACACACAAACACACAAACACAAACACACACACACACACGCGCACACACACACACACACACACACACACACACACACACACACACACACACACACACACACACACACACACACACACACACACACACACACACACACACAGTCACGTAGGTAACTCTGAGACTCAGTGAGCTGCATCACCAGCAACTGAAGTATTAAGTTGACACTGGGATGAGTCTTTAAAACAGAGAAAAAGTTGGAGCAAGGAGTGAAGAAAAAAAGACACAAAGAAAAAGGTGGAGTGACAGAATGAAAAAGAAAGAGAGAGAAAGAGAGAGAAGGGGGAGGGGGGATGTTGTCCCCACTTTTTTCTTATGAATTCATCTGCCTCCATGACAGGCATCATTCCTTTTAATCAGTGTTGCCGCTGTGATCAAAGAAAAAGTCCCTCCACCGACAGAGACAGCAAGAGATGCAGTACAATGGGAGACTCCTGCATGTGTGTTTGTGTGTGTGTGTGTGTGTGTGTGTGTGTGTGTGTGTGAGAAGAGAGAGAGAGAGAGAGAGAGAGTTTATGAGAGGGGAGTGACAGCAGAGCCGACGAATACCTGAACAACAGCAGAGCCATCATGTCTACATGCTGTCGTATAAGCGAGGTCTCACAGCACAATCACCCTCGCACCACCCTTTCCACGCTTTCTGTCTCACAGTCAGACACACACACACATGCACACATTCACGCATACACAGGGCGCCGACAACTGTCAAGCACTCACCTCCCAACTGGGGTGTAGGTAATTAACCAGACAAAACAACTCACAACACCTCACGGATCAAGAACAGAGAGAAAGAAGAAGGAAGACACACGACAAAAACACGAGAGAGAAAACAAGAAGAAAAGCGTTGCTGCGACTACAAAACAAAGCCAGAACTCCTAAACAAGGAGCTCCACTCAGGAAGAGAACAGAGGAGTTATGGGTAATGATGAAAATAGAAACAAACCTGCACTCCTCCACTCATCTTGACTCACTTTGTGTTTAATTTGTCTTTACATCTAAAGTAGAAGACAAGTTTTTACAAGAGCACTGCCGTCACCCATCATCTTAAAGTGCTACATCATCACCTCTGAGTCATGTTTCTTCTAATTTTAAATCATTCTGATAACATGATTGGCAGCTTTCATGCTGTACTCAGATTTAGATAAGTTTTATAAAACATCACTTCAACGTTTTCAGCACACAGCTGTGACAAAGAGAGTAGTTTTAGCACAATCAGAGCTGAAAGTTAACAGCAAGAAGTGAAAACATTTGAGAAGGTACTGAGATTACTCCTAGTTTATTAAACATTAAAAAAGTCCTATTTCAGTTTTTGGGTTCTAATTTTGAGAGCAATAATATAAACCACAAGTGTCTGGACATTTTAGTCACAGGGATTCATGATGCTATGTTCACCTAAATGCAAAAACTGCCAACGTCATAGAAAGCACAACAATACATCTCTCATTAGTGCAGAGGTGATGCCAAAAGTTGAGCTCTGACAAATTGCCCAGGTGAAGGCAAAGATACCACAGGTCAGCATAAAAAGACAGTGTATTGTTGATACTCAGGGTTAAGGGAAGTCCTATAACTTCTTGTCTAATGTGTTTGTTGTTTTCTCTCACTGCTCCCCCTTTGCTTTGTTGATTCAATGCTCTAAAAGCTGTCAATCGTGAGTCAATATAGCTAATTAAAGGTAAACTTTTGGGAAAATGAAACTTCTGATAAAAAAAAAAACATTATAAAGGGTGTGGCAGGCAAAATACCCTAAGTTACAACTTTAACATTCATCATGATAAAAATGAACGAAATCACAAAATCATGTTTGAAAAGTGTTAAAGGAGGTTTTTATCCCCCACAGTTCCACCAATGTTACAACCAGTAACAAGGAGGTTTCTTTTTTTAATTATTATTATTATTTAAACTGAAGCCAGTCAGAAGGGGAGCTATACATATTTTGACTTCTCTATTGGTGAGCTGTCATGTCAACCATCTTTATATATAGTCCACTGTACAAAAAGAGCAACCTTCTGGTTATGCAGAGATCAAGATTTGAACTGAGAGCGTAATCACTGAGATTGAAAAATATGTGGGCCCTCAATTAACAAAGACAACCTGATTATGGGATCTTCATCACTATGGCACAAACAGATGGTACTATAAAGAGACAAGAATTAAACAGAAACTGCTGTAGGTGAACTTCAGAACAGCTCTATTTTCTTTCAATGACAACCAAGAGAAAAAAAAAACTGACTTCATCTTATATTCCTGAGCGACCTATATTCTGGATTTAACGGTATTCAATCTCAAGCTGTTGGAATAAATGAAAGACACAAAAGGAGACTGGACCTTGGGATCTAATGGGATACTTAAGCAACAGGTCCTTTTACAGCACTTTTTGCACTTGTTTGCAAAGTGTGACATTGTATGATGCTTTACACCCTCTTTCTACATTTATACCAAATTAACTGGTGGTATGTTGAAACAACTGGTCTGAAATATGCGAAAGGGCTGCAAGTGCAAAGTCATTTTTATCTCCACATTTAAAAGTTATGAGTTTTATGGGACTGTAATGTGCTGGAGGGTGTTTAATGCAGAGTGTGTAAAACATACTCTCCATTCTTGATGTATCATTCAAAAGAAATGTTTTTGTTCATAAGTGAGCAATTTAAAAGTATTCAATCATTTTATTTCCTCAGTGTTTCATCTTATACACTCTGACATTCAGAAGACTTCTTTGTGTCTTGCTTACCTTCTGTTTTTCTCAATCAATCAGATGAAGAAAAACAATTCATAATTTATAATCATCACCAAATTTAATTAGAGCCTTCGTTCAATTAACAGTTCCTCCCTTTGTTCTCTGTCATGGTTGGATGTTATCATGAAGACTAATAACACTATAGATGTGTGTGTGTGTGTGTGTGTGTGTGTGTGTGTGTGTGTGTGTGTGTACACCATTTGACTCCCTGAGTATAGCTGGTGGTAATTCCTGTTATGTCGAGTCTTAGGGTGTAAAAGAATGGCAGCGTGTAAAGCTCTAATTAGCTCCCACTCAGACAAACCAAGATGGTGCAGGCAGCGTGCATACAGTATTTTTTTTATCCCTCTCTGTTTAATCCCTCTGTTGTTTCCTATTTGTTCAGCTCATTACGTGATCAAAGCCATTAACATGTTTATGGAGCGTCTCTTTCATGTTGCAATAAAACACACTGAAGCTACTCATAGAGAGTCATAAGGCGATGAAATATGAATGTTGAGGCCCCAAAGACAAGGAGAGAGAGAGAGTGTGTGTGTGCACGTATTTCTGTGTGAATAAAATCAGTTTCAATGAGATGAAACTCGAAGCTATAGGATGAGGAGGACAGGGGGCACATGTGTGCGCACACACATATGGAAATACATACAGAGAGGCAGTAACTGTTAAATAATTCAGCATACACAAACAAACTGGAGGCAAGGTGAGGCTAAAAGCGCAGCTAAGCTAACAGGCATGCTGAGTGGCCCGCAGTGTCAACAACCAATCAGGATGGGGCGCTGGCCAGAGAGAGAGATGTGACCCCTCGTGACCCCGTACTCTAATGATTTCTAAAGAGGAGTGTGAGGAGTGTGTGTGTGTATTTATGAGTGAGTGTGTCTCAGCAGCCCTGGAGCTATTTAAATGTGGAGATGAATTCTTATTTATTCACATAGAAAAAGAGTGAGTGTGGAGACCCCAGGGGTGAGGTTCAAAACAATACAGAGGGAGAGAGAGAGACAAATACAGATACAAGAAAGAAAGACAGAAAAATACAAAAATCAGAAGAAAGAAATGAAAAAGAAAGAAGAGAAAATAGAAGAAGAAGGTAACACGGCACCCCAGAACGTAAGGAGGAGGTTAGAAGGGCGTAAAAGACCCCATTTTATGATCCTAAGGGGGAGCACACACACACACACACACACACAAACACACACATACACACACACACACACACACACACACACACACACACACACACAATTTACCTCATATACACACATACTCCTCTCCCCCTGCCCCCTCACATCTGTATGTGTGTGTCCTCATGCAATATTAAATAGCCAGTATGTGTGGGTATAAAGAGTGGTGGGGTCTGAATGCAGTGAATTATATATCGTTATTGATTTGCACACGCGCGGACACACACAAACACTCTCACTTTATAAGATTAAAGCTCACAGCTAAGACACAGACAATAGCAGAGTCTAATAGCACAGAGAGAGGGACAGAAAGACACAGGGACACACAGGGTAGAAAAGTCTTAAAGGTACAGTAGAGCCTCTTCTGTAGAGGGGCCAAAGCAAATAATGTCCAGCTGACATGAGTGATACCAGAAATAAACTGATGCTCATTTAAAAGTCTTTGCTGGTGAAATTTTAGAATAAACACAGATACGTATAGCTTTGTGTAATCATGGGCAAGATTCTGTGCACAGTTATGAACTTGTCAAGAGTGACCATCCAGCTTCAAAGTGGGACTTAAAAGCCTTTGAGACAGGGAGCTAAGAAAGATTTTCCAAGAACAAAGAAAGAAAGTGAGTCACAGCTAGGTTAAGAGTGACACATCTTATTGCTGAAGCTAAGACCTTTTTCTATTGCTGGTGGCCAAAACAGTAAAGTAAGGTGGTGTTGTGTGATAAGTTCAAGGCACAAATGTCCAGCACCCCAAGGTCCTCCTGTCTGTGTCCTGTAATAAAAGGTTAGGTAAAAGGTAACTCAACAATTTGAATGCATAACACCCAACTTACTCAATATTAATTTATACTTTTAAAAACTTTCTTTCCTTTTGAAATCCTTTGCATTTCCAAATGAGAATGTCGTGTAACACTCAGGGGTTGACACAACGGTTTTAAGGTGAAACACAATGATATTGTTGAGTTTTGGCTTCATTTACACAGAAATGGCGTTCCAGCCAAACAAGAATAGAAACATTTGAGAATTGTCTCCAGAGTGGAAATTTTCTAACCTTGTTTCACCTTTGCCATATAAATGGCGTGTCACCGTTTCCAGTGGAAATGCTGATGTCACGCCCCACTTAGTGTGTGCACATTACCTTTTTGTTGCAGTATGGCTATGCCTGAACCAGGGCAACAACAACTACATTGAACAACAAGAACATCAACAATAGCGGACCACCATGTTTTGCTTAAGCTGCTGAATCTGCAACCAGCAAAGACACATTCAATATATAGATGATCAGCTCACCCCTACTTTGGAATTATGTACACTTATACAGATGTCTGTTCAAAATGATGCCCCTCAACATGCTTTGCCTAACACGCTCAATAAATGTGAAAGTAAACCAAGTAAGCATTTGCGGGTGGAGTCGAGCTACTGTTTTAAGTCACTCATACATCATGCACCTCCCTCCACTTTCCGTCTTCCGTGCACTCTACCTCCGCACTCACTCACTCTCTCTTTCTGCTTCCACTATCTGGCATTTTAATGCATCTATAGTCATGCTAATGGTCCTCAGAATTCAAAATAATTTCTTCTTTGTCCCACTCTGCCACTCAGCACTGATAGAGGAGTGGTATCTCCCCTCTCTCCCTCTCTCTCTCACTCTTCCTTCTCTTTTCCCTCAATATGACAGAAGCTGGTTTTGACAGAGTCCTGTCAGCCTCTCCGTCTGTCTTTCTATCAGGCTTATTCTGTGTGTCAGATTAAGGAAGGAAAGGGGTCGAGAGTGCTGACAGCGCGTGTCGAGAGGAGGAGGAGAAAAGAGAAGAGCATGCGTTTTACATTATGAGTGCTTCCAACCTTTCTATTCACGCTGCTCGACCTTTCCATAAGTAGGTAATAGAGAGGAGAATGTCCTTTACTATAAAGGCTGGATGTTAAGTCACGCTCTGCTCTGCCCCAGAGAGAGGAGAGCACCTGGTGTCACTCGCAGCACAGTCCAGGATGAGGGGAGGAGGTGAATGGAAGCACTGTGTGTGTGTGTGTGTGTGTGTGTGTGTGTGTGTGTGTGTGTGTGTGTGTGTGTGTGTTAGGGTAAGGGGCATATGGTTGAGGGATATTACAGAGGGGGATAGTCATAGTGGAAATGTATGTATGGGAGTCAGTGTGTGTGCGCGCGTGTGTCTGTGTAAGGGCATAGGGACAATATTGGTCTGCCACTGCGGGTCATTGTAGAGAAAACATAAAACATAATCATCCATTAAAATGCAGCTTCACACCCTCCATCAAGTCCACGACAGTGCTGCTGCCATAAATGCTGTGTGCCTATGTGTGTGTGTGAAAACAGACAGTCACATGTGCATCACTTAGCACTGATAGTTATTGCTCTAAAAAGCCTGAAAAGAAACAGGATGTCTTTGTGTAAAGCTGTGGTAAGCCAGTGTGTCTTTGTTGAAATGTCAGTGTTCAGGTGAAATTTGATCCCAACAGGTTATTGCTTATGTTTTTTGGTTGATGTAGAATTTTTTCTTAAGATCTACATCTCTTTTACAATTCAATAACTAAAAAGTTGTTACAATACTGGTATCACATAAAAGATTAAATAAAGGCTCAGTGTGTCATAAAAACATACAATAACGGCCAAGTCTTAATGAGTACTATTGGAGTGGCATTATTGGGAATGGATTTAAGTTATCAGAATCAAATCAGATCCTTGAGTTTCACACACATGTATGTTCACTTTTGATGAACAATCCCATTGTTACAAACGAAAACACAAATAAAGCATTTGGAGACATAAAAAAGTAGCTGCCAACACTTTGTTTTCATCATTGAGATGTGTTTTAGGTCAACATGATCTTTCCACAGCAGTTGCAATAATGTTTTGTACCTCATTCTGACCGAGATCTACCAAACAGCAACTTGACTGCAAGCCTTTACTGGAACCATGAATCTGCTGCTTTTCATTTGGACTTCAACTCAATTTTGAAGTTCTGTCTTCTGTGGTCATTCCTCTTTTCTTTGTTGGTTCAGGCTTAGTAACTGCTGACTTCTATCAGAGCTTTCTCAGGCAAAACCATTGCTAGGAGATGCTTGGCACTGATGATTTTTCCAAGAATGTCACCTCAACACTCCGTTAGCTGCTCCAGAGAGACTGCAAATACAAGTTGACTCTGTCAGCATTGTGTTCCCACATTCAGCAGAAGATAATGACTCAACAGACATTAATTGAACTCAAAGTCAACAAGATTATAAGCTTAAGAGGTGGGTGAATTGAATTACATAGTGTTAATGCTGCTCTGTCCCTGGAGATGAGTGTTATATTCATCTGCAAACACACAACACAAACAGCTGTCATTTTGGAATAACAGCTTTTATATGACAATCAGTGAGGCCAAGTCAGTATTTCATACTCGCAGGCTTAATGTCGTCACAAACATCCATGAACACTCAAAGGCATAACTACACACAGCTCTCACTGTGACACTATGGGGCTCTGTAAATCTGCTCTGATTGAGGGGAATCGAGCCTCAGACGCTCTGTGTGTAACTAACTCCAGCTCTGCACATCAGAATGGCTGGCAGCAAGCTTACATGTTTGTCATCTAAAAACTATTCCCTCTCCACTTAGCCAAGAACACAACCCAAACAATAGACAGCCCGTTAACAATGTACCATTATCCAGAGCATGATGGGAGGAGGGTTGTGTGTATGTGTGTGTGTGGAGAGGAAGACAGCAAGCAAAAAAAGCGACAGAGCAAGCATTGAGTAAGAGAGTGAGAAAGAGAGAGAGAATAAAGGCAGAGAGATGAGAGGGAGGATTGCAGAGAGACCAAACTGTTATTTAAACCAGGCGGCCACGAAAAACATCACAATAAATAACTCGGCTGTTTGGTCTCCACCTCCGACGCTGGGGGAGCGACAGAGCGCAACACGCGCCAGAGAGGGAGGGAGGTGGTGGTGGTGGTGGTGGGGGGTAAGTTAAAGGATGGAGAAAAGAGATAAAACACATTACAAGATCGCTTTGTGTTATCAGACTCAAAAGAGCATCCAGGATTGCCTCTCCTCTCCACTAATGAAAGGAGCGGCTTCACAGTCAAGGACCAGGACACATGCCTGCAAACAAACACACACACACACACACACACACACACACACACACGGTTGGCCTTGAAAAAAGGAACCATGCACTCTTTTATCTCTCTCTCACATGGCAGAAAAGACCTGATTTGACAAACGTGGTCATGCACAATCACCCCAAACTTACACCTCTCTTTTTCTAGAACACAAACACACACACACACACTTGCACAGGAGCCCTTTCCTCATCCTCAGCAGAAAGAACAGCACAGCGAGGGCACCTCTAACTGCACGGAGCGCTGCCAAACACGCCAGCCAAGGCTGTTGATGAGAGGAAAATAGTGCTAATGCAGCAAGGAAGCTGTTCTTTCCCAATTAAGCCAATAAAACACATGCTCCCCTCTTTCCTGTTACTGCCTAATAAGCCATAAACACAGCTGAACATTTAGAAATCTGGATAGTCCATAAAAAAAGCACTTCCCATGTGTGCAGGGGTGAAGGGTGAGGTGTGCAGAGAGGGCGAGAGCGCTGGCGAGCAAAGCCGTGAAGAGAAATCGCTTTTTCTACTAAAAGAAATATTTAGTACCTCGCTGAATTAATGTGAGGGGGCAGGAGATGGCGGGTGAGGAAGAGAGATGGAGGAAGGAGGAAGAAGAGAAGGAGGAGGAGGAGGAGGAGGAGGAGGAGGAGAAGGAGTGCTGTGGATAGACCAAAGAGAACGCCTCAGTATCTGCCCTCTCTCCTCCTCCTCCTCGATCATCCTAGGCTTTCAGGAGGAGCTGACTCCCTACAGAGAGATGAACACATTTACACACACACACATGTACACAAGGGCAAGCACACATGATGCAAACATACTGAGATGCACATACAGGAGAACAGAAACAGTTGGAAAATCAGGGATGGAGATAAAGGAGAAGAAAAAAAAGAGATGATGACCAGAAAGGTTAAAGAAAGAATGAAAGTGAAGGTTTGGCAGTGGGGCGGCCTCCTGCATTGTATTTTGGGAGCTCGTCCCCGGGCCAATTCGGCCTTTCTCCTCCCGGGCGAGAGGGGTTGTAAACGCAGCATGGGATCGCCGTAAAACAGTTCCTAAAAAACACTTTTGCAATTTACTGACTAAATGCAGGAGCTCTGTGCCTGGAGGGAGAGAGAAACTTGGAAGGATGAAGAGAGGGGGCGATGGTGTAATGGACACTTTGGCAGATTTTCCACATTTATTATCTACATCAGTAATCAGAAGTAACAAAAAAGCCTGCTGAGGTCAGCAAGATTTTACAGCAGTAGCCTGAGGAATTGTTTCTTCAACTCTTGTTTGAGAAAATAATAATGAGGTATTCAGGTTTTATCAGGTGAGGATGTTCTAACATGTGATGTCACAAAGTCCGCCAAAAGGGACATGCTACTTACTGTTATTTACATTTCAAACGTGATGATCTTTTGTCATGTTGTGAAAAAGGCAAGGCTAACAACCTTCTGTCACACGTAAAAAGAAATGGAAAACAAATTATTATCACTAAACTATCTCCTTTGCAAACTTCAATGGTTTCCGTGATTATGGATGGAAATCAAGAGTTGGTTCCTGTTGAGAATCAATAAGAAAAAGTTCAAAACATCTATATCATTAGCCTTCATCATTAACTTAGCAGATAGGTAAAAGATACCCAAGAAAACTCTGATTCAGGTTATTTTGCCTGAAGTTTTACTTAAGAAACTGTAAAACTAAACACACAAAGAAATGTACATTACTCTCTCACAAGAGCTTCATAATACATTCAACATGATATACATATCCTAAGGTACCAAAAACAATGTAAAAGGCAGCACTTGCATGATGATAACGTGTAAAGGGAATTACAGTGATATGCTAGCAGTTACATTGCATCTCAATCATTCTTTGTAAAAAAACTGAAACCTCTAATTTAGAAAGTACTTGCAGGCAAAAGTTTTCCCAACAGGACGATAAAAGAAAAGTTAAGTGCAGGTGCATGGCTGACTTCAGCATAACTACAGCAAGCTCAAGGTTCCAAACAACCAAAAGCATTCAATAAACATAACAAAACAGCACAGAGATGTCACGTAATGTGTGATTTTTACCTATTTTTATTTATTTACATCCAGAGATCTAGGATCCAGTGACATTATGTCTGAAAGTATCCAGATTCATCATCCAACTTCATATTAATTCACACATGTACCACAGAAAAGCTGTGAGGCCACTCTTTGTACACAGAAAATTCACAGGAAGAATTGATAAGGGAACTGGTAAAGAATCTAACTGATAACCTGACGGCATCAGACGGCAGCAGATGGCATCAGTTATCACCAGGATCTATGACATTCACAAGCATATTAACAGTAATTTTCATGTCTCATCTCATATCTTTTAAAATGATTGCCTGAGTGAGCAGTTAATCATAGTCACAGATGAAAGTTAAATGTGTGAAAGTGAAGTGTTTGTGAACACAAGCTGGATTTTATCACAAGCAAACTAATTTGTAAATGAAATTAATGACGTTGAATTCCATTAGCACAGTACGAGATCGCAATAAGAGTCCCACAATAAAAATCTCAACAACTTATTAATCATCACTTAATCTAATTTGTCCCTGAATGTAAAAAATAACTAATTTGGAGACTTTTGAATACCTGAATTGTATGATTTTGACCAATTTTGTTGATAAACTCTCACATTGATGATCAATGTTCTGATTTTTTTTAAAATCTCATCCTTTATGTCCCACAGCCTCACCTGTTGCTGGTTTTCCAACACACTGATTAAAATCATCTCCCTGCAGGATGCAGGATGCTCTGTCCTGGTTGTACATTCTGTGTTTGTGTTTCCACTCACTGTGCTGTGTCTCATCACTGTTTGCTCCTGCTGTTGTTGCTGCTGCTGCAGTGGTACAGTTTTTCTTTGGGCACCATTAAAATTTCATCTGATCTCAGAGAGAGAGAGAGAGAGAGAGGGATATTACACCCTTTTTCTGCTCAGCATCCAAAGTGCTTCATGTGAAATGTACGAGGACTCTGCCCCTGCAGAAGTCTCTTTACACTGGCTAAACTGTGAATTTAAAATATACAAGTAAACATGGGCCTTTACTGTGCACACACTCCCTCTCACACACTCACTCAGGGCAGGAATGTGGAGCTGTATGAGGTTTGTGTGAGTGTGTGCGTCTTTCCTGCTATTGTCAGCTGGAGATTGATACTGCCTCTCTTTACTGACGGACAATTGTCGAGGCTTCCTGAACTAATTATAAAAAAGCAACAACAGTAAGTCAGTTACCCCGTCTGCTCCCGCCTGTCTGCATGTGTGTTTGTCTGTCAGTCAGTCTGTCTTTAATGTGCTGGCTACATCCTCAAATGTCTCTTTTTATCTAAAGTAATCCTCGACATATCTTTGGCTTCATCTATTTCAGTCTAAGACGACACTGCTTCACATCTGGGTCACTCAAGGTCACACAGAAGTCAGCTCACGGTGTAAGAGCCATAGAGAAATTCTTGTTGACTTGGTGTCTTATTCAAACATTTTTGTAGGGAAATATGACTCAGTCTCTACTTTTTAGTCTCACCCAGACTTTTTTTGGCATAGTGATGTCTAGCAAATCAGGATATCTGTGCTCCTTTAACCTTCGCTGTGTCATCAGACATGTGTCCAGAGGGATGACCTGAACACCCTTGATAATGCCAGACAACTTGTGAGTGCATTCTTTTGGTATGATGACTAAAACAATGTGATTCATGAATTCAATGCATCAAAGAGTTAATTTTGTACGAGCACAACTGAGTAGGGAGCAGAGTAGATCAGTCATTAAGTTCAGACAGTAAAGAGGTACTGGATCTATGAGTTCAGGAAATGTCACTTTAAATTTACACATACACAGACATAAAAGGGGTAAAAGAAAGATATGAATCAACCCTGTGAGAATAAACACAACTTTTGATGCTCTTGTGTGTGTGTGTGTGTGTGTGTGTGTGTGTGTGTGTGTGTGTGTGTGTGTGTGTGTGTGTGTGTGTGTATGCGTGCATTTGTGTTTGTGTGATGTATTGGTATTCATGTTCTGAGCAGGAAGTGGCAGCAATCTACTTCCTGTTCGGATGGAAATCTCATCTACAGGGCGAGCTGCCCAGGCTGGGTGTTACCATGCAGAAACACACGCTAACACACGCACACAGGACCACAAATAAATGGAAGAATAAGCACACACACATACATAAACATACACACTCAGAGCAGACCACCACCCAGTCTATTTCAGTATGTCATGTATTGTCACCTGAGCCTACAGTAAATACAAACTCTTTGTTCTCAGCCCAGCTCTGCTTCGGGGGCTTTTCTTTCCCTCCATGTGTGTGAGTTTGTATGTGTGTGTGCTCTTTCCATAAACTAATAACAACAGTCCTATAAATAAATGCTATTCTTACTCTGGGGTATCAAGTGAAAGGCCTCATACACCAGGACAGTCTGCTCTTCTCTACATTTCTGATCTCTTAGACTTTATATCAACCTTAAATCTGAGATAAAGTCACAATCTAATGTGTTTTAACCCATTTTAAGCATTTCTATTGTAAAATTGTATCCTCCTTCTCACCCATATGGCTGCCTGATATCTGAAGAAAAACAAACTGATTTAACTGGAAAATAAAGTCACAACACTTCTGCTGCATCTCCTGAGATTTAACCTTAACCCTGAAGTGTTGCATAACAACCACAAACCTGACAGATAAAACACGGGCTGTTAGCACCCCACCCCCTGCCTGCCTCCCTCAGTGTTTGACTAGACAGCAGTATCCAAACACAGGGACTCCTCACTACACTGACTTTACAAGGACTAATTACCGGCTGGCACTGAGAGCAGACAGATGGTGAGAGGAGAGAGGGAGAGGTGGAGAAGGAGCTCACAGAGAGGGAGCGCAAAGAAATCTATACTGTTGTTTGAGTCTACGGAGTTCTGTTTGTTTGTGTACATGAACTAATTTGCGTTAATAATTGCAATCCATTGAAAAGCAGAAACAAATAAACATTGGTTACTGATGTCTGATTGCAGTTTCATGCCCCTGCTGACTTCAACTTATTATACATCTTCAATATTGTTTTGACAGGGGCAATGGGCATAATTGGTCGGGATAAATAAAAGAGGAACAGGGTACTTACAATGACATGTCTTTTAAATAATCAAATTTCTTGTCACCACCTCCCAACACCAATCCCACAAACTTTCACCCTCTAACTCAGATTTTTGCAAAACATATAACTGTCAAAGTCACAATGTTTTCCTTAAATGAAATCAATGAGTGTGTTATTGGAAAGCTATCCAAGCAATAAATCCAAATATAGCACTTTGAGTAGGCTTTTGCCTTTTTTTAATGCCCAGAGTCAGTTTTTTGTATTACTGTTCAAGAATTTGTCAAGACAACATTCAACTGTTTGTACTGTACCATCCCAGTTGTTTCACAAATTTCTTCAAAATGAAAACCCGTAACTAAAATTCACTACAGCTTAATAAATCAACAACTACGGAATATTTTTCTTGATGATGCACAAATGATAAAAACCCAGCTCGAGGTACTCCATACCTATGTCCAGCACAGAAAATCACCTACTCTTGGACTCCCTCATAGTCACAGAGATGTGTTTAGGTGCTGAAACATGTTAATGTTTGATTTTACGTGAATCGACAACTGGCAATACTGACAGGATTCAGTCAGCATGAATTCCCTTTTCATGAATGATGTGTAGCAAAAAACTTACAGTACAGAGAAAAACAAACAGAAAATATATCTCCTATGATAGAGGAAACTTTCAAAGCTGTCTGTACGTGTTTATTGTTGAAGCTTCAAGAAAAATTATGAAATAAAGATAACTGATAGGCTTTCTGTCTTTTTATTCTCTCCATGCTATATCTCCACCGCCTCCCTTCACTGTTCATTCAAACCTGCGTTTTCAACTCCCCCTCCTTTCCCATTCCTACTCCCCATTCTCCACCCCCCTAGTTATTCCTCCCCCTGCAACACTCTCCCCTCCTCACACCACCACTCTCGTTAGCCGGGTATAAATCTCCAGAACTAACCCAGTAATTTAACCCATTAGCATCTCAGATATGCGGGTGGCACCTAAATTACGACAGTGCAGAATAGTGATGCATGTAGCCCCGGCTGCTGAATTTACAACGTCTCGTTACATATTCAGCTGGCATAAATCAAGCGCTCCCCACTGACATGCAGCCTTATGGGTAGGCACGGGCCGGGGCCCAGGGAACAGTCTCAGAGACGCGAGTTAGTTAATCATGTGGAAATAAGAAGCATAACCCAGTTTCACACCAAGCACCCACACACACACACACCCACACACACACACACACACACACACAGGTATACATGCAGATGTCTTCTTGAATAAACACTCACATGTGGACATACATTAAAACACTTATTCTCACACACACACACACACACACACACATATGTGCTTGAATGCACATCCTTATATGGACTAATAGAAAGTAATGCTTGTCACAGAAACACACACACTTGCATTATACATAAACTTTACATAAACAAGCACAAAGAAATTGAAGAAAGTACAAAATCCAAACAATGCATCCCCTCTCCCCCCCTGAAATCTTTCTCCGTTATATGCACACACTTTCCTGCCTAAATGTTTCCGTTTGCAACACAAAGAGCAACAGCAGCCATCAAATTGTGTATTTGTGTGTGAAGGCTCGTGCGCCTCTGGTGTTATCTCAGCACGTGGTTTTGGCAGCAGCACAGGACGTCTGGTCGTCACTGCAGCGCTGGCGACAGCGAGTGAGTGATAACTGTAGTAAAAGTGGAGTAAACAGTATGAGTGATGGCGGCTGTCGTCGAGGCCAATTGAGCGTGTGACATCAGCCGTGACACATCAGCGGAGAGGCACAACGGTAACGACAGCATCGCCACGCAGCATGCTCAGGCTATCAGTTACTGCTAAACAGCCTGCACACACATACACACACACACTCACAAATGAACATATAGTCAGTGAAGGGGATAACTCTAACTTTCAACTGCTAATTGAAGCTGTGAGTGCATCTAAATTGCTCGTGTGTGTTTTCAGGAAAGGAAACATATCTCAGGTACAAAGGTTTGGGATACAGTTAGGAGGGTCAGAGGTCAGAGGCCCGGGTCCCATGAGAAAGACAACAAACAAAGCTGCTCCCAAAGGAAGACACTCTGAGCATCATTATAAAACACATACACGCAAACCTCCACACACACACACACCCTATACCACAAATCATTATAACATGTAGTCTGATAATGAGGTGGTCACCTTCTAAACCTTCCAAAACTAATCCCCTTGTGTCTCTCTCTCGCTCTCAGCTAGCAGCCTCCCAGGAGACCTGCTGACTCGGAGGGTGTCATAATTAGACACAGGAACACAGACACAGGAGACACACTCACATAACACACCTGACTTTGGAATATAGTGCACCATTACTAATGACTCAAAGCTATGACTTTAGCTATCTCAATAGCTCAGTCTGGAAAAAAATCTATAAATAGTTCATGAAGGGAAAAACACAGTTTTCATCAATCATCAGTTCTTTGACCTCCAAGTTACTAAACACTGATACGAGTCAGAACTGTCGCTCTCACTGGAATCACTTCTATTAAGCTAAAATAAGATAATATTCAGTTAATCCTGTACACTTTTTGATAAAAGAAAATAAGCTTTTTTTTCTATCTGTAGGGTTTAATATCAGAATTTAAACTCTTAATTGCAATAAATAACATTTTGTGGTAAATGTTTGAAATCCCATTACTTTTTTATTTAGCTCCATAGTAATGTAAAGCTGTCCTTTTTAGTGTCCGGTTTTGTGAATCAAATGAATGCAATGAATACTTTATGATCTTGACTTTAGATTCATTATTCAAATAAATGCTGCCCTGCTACACCACCGTGATCTGAAACCATGACTCCAAAATGACCTTTGAGTGTTTCTCATGCAAAATAATGCTGAAAAACTTAAAACACATTTTGCAGAAATTCATACACAAAAAGTCAACCAGCATGATCATGAGTATCAATTTGATGTGCAGTTAATATAAGATTATTTTGGTCACTCATTGACGTCCAGTGATTCCTCTTTTGTGCAATAGCATGGGCTCTTTTTAGGCTGCACTTTGGTTCAATTCTCTTTTTTTTCCTATATAAGTTTCCTCCACATGGAGCATGATGATTCACATGCTCAAGAACAGTAGCTCTACCAGCTTTTTACATGCAGACACCTTCAGGTTAGCAGTTTGATTAGCTGCATCTGTATGTTTCACTAATGGTAGGAACCTCGAACCTGCAGCTCAAACTTGTTTTTACTCTATTTTACCAAAAACTGCACATTACTTTTAACTTTTCAGTTGCTGGTGGTGGTGTTGAGCCCCAAAGCATTATATTACTGGCATTTTACTTGTGTAACAACAGCGTTAAACTTACTTACTTACAATAATAAACAAACCTTAATCCAATCTTGATTCATTCATTCATTTCCTGACACTTATTCTGCTCAGGGTTGCAGGTGGCTTAATCACATCTTAAATAATTCAAACAGTAAATTAAAAGGTGAAGTAGATGTTTAAACCAACAGCAGCTGGATATGGCTTCTTTTTTCTCTGCATGTGAACTAAAGACTCAACCCTTATCTGATGTGCAGAAATTGGTTATCATTAGTTTCATGTGTTACCCTCCATCAAAAAAGCAAATAAATGTTTCCCAAAGTGTTCATGACCCTATTTTAACTTTTAAACCCTCTCTGATAGGTAAAACAGCATTGCTTGTATTCCCATTCTTTTATTTGAACCTCTTTGAATTACACTCTATTACTAAGGGAGCACACAATCACAAAAAAAGCCAATCCATGCATGAGTTGCTTTGACAGAACCATTTTCATCGATATTTACTCAAAAACAGCTGCTACATAATGGAAACAGGTAGCTGAAAACTCCCAATATGTTGCTTTTGTTTTTCAGTGCAAAAAAAATCATGGACCAAGCTTAAAATGAGAAAAAAGAGCACTACCATGTGCTATGCAAGCCAAGAAATCAAAGAATAAAAGCTTCCTCTGATCATTGAACTGAATCAAATTGATATGTGCATCAAGGTGTTGAGATTCTGCTTCTTTGAAACAAATCTTCTCCTGTTTGTTAACAGAAGCAACAGAAACACCAAGTTGCCATCACCTTTCCGCTCTCAGGGCAGTTTCTGACAAAAGCCTGCGTTATAAACATGCCAAGAAGAGCAGTTATATTTATGCCAAAGCTATGGGTCACAGAGAAGAAATGCAGATTTACAGAAACGCGCTTTCATTTTAAATAAATACCCAGATGATAGCGGCGGGTTTAACACTTAAGCTGGCTAACACCTACGCAGCCTGACCTGAGTTCAAGTGTTTCTATCTCACTTTTTACTGCTTGGAGAGAGCGAGAGAGAGAGAGAAGGAGAGAGAGAGAAAGAGAGAGAGAGAGAGAGAGAGAGAGAGAGGGAAGCATTTAACCTCAGAGGGTCAGACCAAAAATTCTGTGGAAATTCTCTGTGATCAATACGTCCAAGAAATACATACACCCACGCAGTGCTGTCACATACACACAAATACACTCAAAAACATTAACACTTAAAGAGAAACACACACACACACACACACACACACACACACACACACACACACACACACACACACAGTGGAAGAGCTGGCCTCAGCTGTGCTCTCCTCTCAAGTGCGGTACTAACTGACGGCTAATCGATTAGTGCTTTGTGACCTCTGACCCCGCTAGCTTCCTGTCTGACAGATTACACCTCCGCAGTTTCGTAGGATTGCAATCCCCTGCCTCTGTGTATTTGTTAGTGTGAAATGTGTGTGTGTGTGTGTGCATTTTGCTGCGATTCTGTTCCCTAGCTCCATAACACAACAGATCAGAACTGTAATGTGTTTCATAAACACCCCACATACGAAAACATACATTATATTCATGTTTGAGAGGGATTTTTGTGTTGAGTGTTTGTTGTTGCTGCTGTGTGTAACCGTGGAGACACAGACGGTGTGCAGATCAGGCAGCACAGTCTGGGAGTGGTGATGCATTTGTATGTGTGTGAGAAGGTGTGTGTGTGTGTTAGTGTGTATGTTGGGAGGTAGATAACAATGCCCCTCTCGGCAGGACACTGGTGCTCTCTTCCTGGCCTGCTCCACACGGGAAACACCGCCCTAATACACACACACACACACACACACACACATACAAACACACAAGCAGATATTTATACCTGTGTGGGTTACAATGACTTCACCAGCTCGCTCTGCACAGCCCCAACAAAGGGAACAAGACTTCATGTGGACTAGTATCTTCCAACACACACACGCACACACAGACAAGAAGTGTATTGCTTGCAAAATCAGCCGTCTGTTAGATCAGACAGGTTAGCATTTTTACTCCTGTACGGCTATTAATAATGAAATGAAGCATGGCTGGCACATCTAAACTCTGCAAACACCTCTCTCATTTCTCCCTCTCCTCTCCTCCCTCTAAATTCCTTTTTACAGTTACACAAGCTCTCATACTGTAAGTAAACACACTCTCACTCGGCCTCCCAAAACACCTTAACCACCAGTCCACTTTGTGGTGAGGGGAAAATTCCCACTGCCATCAGTAAGAGTGTGTGTGTGTGTGTGTGTGTCTGTGTCTGTGTATGTGTGTGCATCCGTGTATCTGTGTATGTGTGTGTGAATGAGTCTTATGGGAGTTTCCAGATGAACTAAATTTGTTTGCTTTTTAATGACAGAGCTTAAGATATTCACACACACATGCACACACACCTGAACTAACCACCTAGAGTGAATGAGCCACTTCATGCTTCTCTCCTAGATACCGTACCTGTGTGTGTGCGCATGTGTGTGCGTGAGTGAGTGTGTGTGAGAGAGGGGGAAACACTGTAAAGGAGACTAATGGCTGTCCAGTAATGGATGTAGTGTGAGAGAGATCTCTGTGTGTAGGTTCTTACCACAGTCTAATCGCACAGTAGGAGGTTATCCACATACCACACACACACACACACACACACACACACACACACACACACACACACACACACACACACACACACACACACACACACAAACACTCACTCTGGCTCTTGGTAGGTGTTGTTAGACAGCCAGTAAAGAAGTCACTCAAGTTATATAATATCTCAGGGAGTCAATCAGTCAGTAAGTTTGTGGATCGACAACAGGACTAACCAAAATCAGTAAGTCAGAGGTTCATTAGCTGTTCAGCCTATTTAGTCAGCAAATTGAATGTAAATAATTCAGATTTAGAATGAAACAGACAAATGACTTAAACATGTCTCTTGATTTACATTTCTGACTCTCAGGCTTGATTTTACCCTCTATGATACCACATCTTGTGAAAATATGTATAGCGCTTCTGGCTTGAAATGATTTCTGATACTCTGTGTCAGGTCAATAAGTCCCCTGAGTCCTGTACCATGGCCGGGTCTTAGACCTCTGAATCACTGCCCACATATCTGCTCCTCTCAGCAATTTAAACATGTCTGGTTTTTATGCTCGCTGATGGCCCGTGCACTGATTCACAAAACAACACAGCCAGTCAGAAATATTTAGGCTGGGAGAAACGCTTTGCTTTGGGGAATCAAAAATGTCAATATAGGAAGACGTGCAGTTGTATCACAATAAAACACGTGAACCATATCTCCCAAATTCTGTCAATTACCCAGCCATTAGTGAGGGGCAGAGTGATCCAAAATACAGATATATTGATACCCACGTTGGTATCAGAATTGGGAGTTTATCCCAACAACCTTTCCTGGGTCATAAATGGGTCGTAGAGTAACTTTTGCAATCATCTAGTTTCTCTTATCTTTGAACACGTGATAAAAAAGAAATGTCTACAGTCATCAAATCATACCAAAACACAAACACACTCAATAACTAATAATAAAAAAATCGAAAGAATAGGTAGTTATTAAAACACCTTCATCGAAAACAAAGGTAGTGTAGGAAACCATAATTGTGTTTATTTGAATAGTTTTTTTACAACTTTATGAAAGACACATTAATTAGATAGGAAAATATGGAATCTTCTTAAATGCTGTGTACTTTCAGCTATTCAAGCAAAATAAATCCACTGAACCACTTTCACACTGAAAGGAAGTAACAGTAGTTTTTCACAACAAGCAGCCTCTTAGTATAAAGAGGCATCATAACATCTCAGGGAGGAACAGATGGGGAAATGTGTGTGTGTGTGTGTGTGTGTGTGTGTGTGTGTGTGTGTGTGTGTGTGTGTGTGTGTG